>PVJC01010473.1:0-43638 GCA_004026665.1 Murina feae
AACGTCCCAGCAAGGCCGGCTGGACGCAGGTTTCTGTTCCTTTAAGCTGAGGTGGGCTGAGGTAACGAAACCTCCTCTGCTTCACCTCGCAGCGCAGCGTCTATAATGAGACTTTGTTACTCTTAGTAAGGCAGGCCAGGCTGCTGTTCCCTTCAGCTCCCGAGGATTCTATGATTGTTACATTATTGAAACATGTTTCAGAGCCTGCCTGCAAGGGCCGAAAACAGTATCGCTTTCGCTCCTGCTGCAAGGGACGCTGCCTAAACGTTTACTCAGGTCCGTGAGTGGCGGCCGCCATGTTGGCTGGGCTAATTTGCATACAGCCGCTCTGATTGGCTGGTGGGCGTGGCTTATCCTGTCTTGGAGAAACGGTTAATTTTACTATTTCGCTTTTATTAGTTTAGATGTGTCCACAAGTTGATTTTGGTGGGCAGAGCTCACCATGGAAAAGTTACCAATAGGAACTTGTCAGGGTTTGCTACTGGAGATCAATGCCATCTATTTTGTTCTCTGTTGACCTTCTTTCTCATTTCCCTTCCTTAATATTGTGAATATCTTCCTGCTATACCTACTTCTTTGACCATGAGTAATCTTACTTGGTTCTAGATTCCAGACTTCCTTTTTCACTCATAAATACCAAAATCTATTTTCAGCAAACTTGAAACACTTTAACTAAGGATGAGTAATGCAGTGTTACTGAGATTAGCATCATTTTTATGTAACTCCCTTCAGAGATGTTTATATTTCAGTGAGGATCACAAACTCATTGAAATGTCTAATGGTGAGGGTGAATGGAATATTTTTTAGGCTCAAGTCTTGATCATTACCTGTACCCAGGACAGATGTGCAGACACTGTAAGGTTGACTTCAGAAAAATAATCCACGTGATAGCTCAGTGTCTTTGTAAACATTTTTTCCCTTTGAACCGGTAGGGTCATTCATACAAATCTATAAATTAGGCCCGTGCACTTGAATTTCTATAGGGATGAGCACCTTTCAATGGCATATTTCTTGGCAGGAACCCGACTTCATGCACTGATTTACATAATGCAGTTTGAATTAAGACAGAAGATCTGGATCAAACCACTAAATTTCCTCTATAAAAAAAACTATAAAAGTCTTCCCAATGAATCTGTGTTGGTGCCTATCTTCTGTCCTAGAATGTTGGCTGGTATTGAGCTATTATATAAAAGTGACTACTCATGCCCGCAATAGCAAATAGCCATACGTTATCAAATTCATAAATTAGGGTTCTGTTTGTCATCCCATGATGAAATCAATCACTTATTTCCTTAAATTGAAGGTAGCTCTGACAGCTTCAGAGCTCTATTTCCCTAAAAAGATTAACTGAGTCAAGTTCCTGCCAGAGAGTGAAAATATCTGAATTCTGCACATACTTGTGAAATTCCAGGACATTCTCTCCTACATAATGACTATCGTAAACTAAGGAGCCTGCTGCTTAAAGTTAAAACATGAGTTACAGCTGATAAATGGAAAGTATTTTCCCAGGTAAGGAATTGATTAGAAGAAATTGATATCTCATGGATATCAATGTTTAGAGTTTAAGTATTTGAATATATGATAAGCTCATATTAAATATCATAGGTGCCTCTGGATAATTAACCTAATAAAACTTGGCATAAAAAAAGAGGCCTTGCCCTGACCGGTTTGGCTCAGTGGATAGAGCATCGGCCTGCGGACTGAAAGGTCCCAGGTTCGATTCTGGTCAAGGGCATATGCCTTGGTTGTGGGCACATCCCCAGTGGGGAGGTGTGCAGGAGGCAGCTGATCGATGTTTCTCTTGCATCGATGTTTCTAACTCTCTATTCCTCCCCCTTCCTCTCTGTAAAAAAATCAATAAAATTAAAAAAAAGAGGCCTTATTCCAAGCGACACCTTACTAATTTAGATTTCATTTTTGAAAATTCCAAGAATCTTCAATATATATAATCTGGTGGAGTTTTAATTTATTCTGAATATTTTTAATTGGTTAGAAAATAAAATGTTTCTGCCAATAATTGCATATTGTTTATCTCAGGATGAACATTTACAAAAGATTAAATTTATAAATTTTTAGGACACTTAAAATGATGGCTAAATTATTACTCAAATAAGTATTCTCAAAAGTTTACTTTTTCAAGGAACCATTTGTCTTATTTTTCAGGTTCTTTGGTTTTCATGACATAAGTATGAATGTATCACTCTCCACATAAGATGCCAATAAATTAGTCTCAAAGTATAGTAACACGTAGAATGATACTTTATACTGTTTTCTAAGCAAATATTTATAATGGAAAACCATTGCATGGTTCCCTAGCAATTAGCAATCAGAGTGGAGTCCAAGGTGAGCAGCTTTCCAAGAGAACCTTGACTGCTAAACTCACTGAATAACCTCCTCCCGTTCTCCTGGCAGGGAATCTTCCTTCTCACCCATGATAATGGCTCCTGTGGAACCAGCATCTTTAACTGTTCCACTAACTCTCAATTAAATAGTCTTTAACGCAGCACACTATTTCATGGGTTCTTTACATTCCTTAAGTTAGAAGTATGGCAGGTTCTTTCGTTATGGGTTTTAAACACTACTATTCACCCCATTATCGTAGGCTGAAGTCTTGATCATTTATTTTTTACATTTAAATGACCATCACTATTTGTTATCACATTCTCTGCCCTCTCAATTTCTCTATGCAGATTCATTTTTCTGTTGATATTGCACATCCTTAGGTACTTTTCTCAGGAAGAGTCTATCTATTGTATATACTTGGAGTGCTTACACATCTTAAAATTTCCTAATAATATTTTAAATTTCTTATTTTTACCACTATCAGAATTAAAAACATGCTAAGATAATAACTTGTATATTCCCCCTCCGCCCAGCCCCACTCTATAGATATGGCTAATGAAATTCCTGCATACACTGGGATGAAGGTTACATTTCTCCTCAATTTCTGTGGCCTGCACTTTAACTGAACATATTGGCCTTGTCACTACTGGAGAAAGAAAACCTAAGCAGTCATTTAAAAAATATTATCTTGGCTCTTTATTTATTTATTTTTTGAGTCAGAATTTTTATATTGAATTCATGTAGATATTTCTTTGAAAGAAAGCTTATAAAACCAACTTTGAGAGTTTGAATTCCAGATTTTCTTATAACCTATGCAATGTACCATTTATTTAATGCTTACCATTTAACTATAAACTGAAAAATAAAATTCTGCCAATTATTTAGATATTTGTTCAAAAATGTAGTAACAGTTCTAACTCTGAGTTAATGGAAGACCGTTAAATTCAGTCATGAAACCTAAGAAGTCAGTTTCCCTATAACTTTATTAATAGATTATTATGAATATTTAAAAATAACCTTTCCTAACTTGATAGGCAAAACCCATTATCCATCTCTGGCAATTTAGTAAGTTATATTTGATTATAAGTCAGTTGAATCATTTTCCTCATTTGATTGGACAGCTGTACTTTTTCCAGTAGATTTCCTTTGTTTTCCTTTTCTTTGCTGTTTTGGTTTTTGGCATTTTTTAGCATGACAATCACATTCTGTGACTCTTAAAATATCACAGTACACTGTGACACCAGGGGAGAAAAGGAGTCCCTTTCAGCTGCCACCAACACTCTCACACATCTTTCCCAACATTATTCTGTCATATACTTTTTTTAGATAAAAATTTAATAAAATTGCCACAGTGTTAACTACAGCATGATTTTGTTTGGGATCAATTTAAATATATATGGCATTCAGAGAGTAAAGTTATCTTTACTATTTTGACTTTCCATTGGGAAATATATCTTCCATCATATTCCTTAGTAAAAGTTTGATGTTACACTTATTTCTAGATTATATATATATATATATATATATATATGAATTCTTATTGGCATTTTCTCTTCAAATACACTTTCTAACCAAATCCTGCTGAATATAGGAAAATGAATGCTTGTATATTTATTATAAGTAGGCAGTTCCTATTTTATAATATTTAAAATTTTTAAATTGATTTGGGGGGTTTTCAAAAAAATCATTGTGTAAATAATGAAAGTTTCCTTCATCTTTTTAACAATGAACAATTCTTATACTGTTGAACTGCTTAAACCTGCTAGAAAAATCTACATAATAATGGTACTTTTTTGAAATTAATAGAGATGACTTTAGTGTCATACTATTAACTTATGATTTTTCACTATAGGTTTTAGAAATAGTATATTTTGTATCTTAATGGAAAATCATTCTTCCATACCTAGTTTACTTAGAGGGTTTTAATATGTTTTATTTTAACAGAAATTGTTATTGAGTTTTATTAAATTTTATTTTCTTATCTATGCAGATAATTCACTATTTTTCTACATTAGCCTATTAGTGGCTTAGTATATTAGATTTTAAATTATTAAATGAATCTTGCATCCTGAAATATATTTACCACATATGTTGTATTACTATTTTAGTATTAAAATAAATCCACTAATCTTGTATTTAAGATTTCAATTTCTGAGAAAAATTCAGGGTAAGTTATTCAGACCTCCTATGCTGCTAAAACTATTAAAACTGAAGTCTCTCTTTGGTTAGAATGCTTTGTCCATTATTGATTTTCCCAGTGAAATTGGTGGCTTGCCTCTTTGATCACAAGGATCTCCCAATTGTTGCCTCATCTCAGTTCTCTAATATTTAAAAGTTTCTACTAATAATTTGCATCCTTAAGTTTTAAAAAATGTGCTTCTCGTTTCTATGGAAGGTAGCACAAACAAATTTACCATGAAGGATGGGGCAACATGCAAACACGGTGAGAAGTAGCAACATACCCCTGTACAAATGCCATATTTCAGGTGGCCTAATTTAGCACATTTTCTGTGTTAGGCACCATATAATTGCTTCATATGTGCTAGTTTGACTTTTTGACTATACTGTATGCTTTCTGAGTGCTAGAACTTGGACATCATTTTCTGGTATAGCTCACAGCAGTTGTTTATAGGAGTAAGAAAGGAGCAGTGATAGACTGGGCTCTGGGCCTCTACCCAACTACACCATAACCTGTTCATTGCTTTGCTTCCCATATTGGAATACAACTTTTACAAACAGAGTCTGTTGATATAAATAAATAAACAAACAAACAAACAAATGAAAAAGGACTGACGGAAGGAAGGAAGGGAAGAAGGGAGAGGGGGAGGGAGGGAGGAACATAAGAAAGAAAGCTATTGCCCTATAGCTTCTGGTATACAGCTGAGAACATAGATTAATAATGGGTTGATAAATCAAAACAGTTTATTAGCCATGAATCTTTATTTCTTATCTCTCTCTCAAAAAAAAGAAAAAACAGAAATAATGTTTTCAGTCAAGGGATGGTTGACTATTAGTTAAAATGAGCTAATTTTTTAAGTGCTGTAGATTTTAGGGGATTTTCCTGGTTCACACAATTTCACTTCATAAAAGTCATGTAATTCTGGAATCAAATCTAAAATTCTTATAACCAACTACAAAAAGAGGAAGTTCCATTGAATTACCAATGTTGAAAGTGACTTTTGACAGTAGGAGTCTAGGTATAGAAATTGCACAGTTGTGCTCCGAGTAGGAGAGAGTATATTTTGCAGTCAGCCTTCCCTTATTTGACTTAAAAAGGCCTTGGCCTTTCAGAAAAATACTGGGTCTAGACATCGATTCTATTCCACATGAAGCTGAATTGCTAAAAGATTTTTTTTACCAGATTATTCTAAAATGCCTACACACTTGTATCATCTTTTAAACATGTGTTTACTTTTATTTTAATGCATGTTGGCACCTCACTATGGTATTTTCTCTGTATTTTTGTCATACAGAAATGAAGGGCTATCCATTTGCACCCCATTCTTTCAAAGAGAGCTTTGCAGCGTGGAGAAATGCCTCATTCTCTCTCACTTCTTTTTAAACTATGATGAGACAAGAAAAAGATTCCTGACATTCCAAGTTTATCCCATTACCAAAACAAAATAAAACCAAAAAGTTTTAAAAAAATGTACTTTCAACTCTTTTTATGCATTCATTAAAAGATAATCCTGTCCTGATTTCTTTCTCTGTCTTCAGTTTACAAAATACCAAGTCCCGTTCTATTATGTCTCAGTAATGTCCTTTTTGCCTTTTAAATACCCCACTTCCAGACAAATGTAAAGATGTATGAAGTAAAAATTTTATCAGGATGATTTCTATGAATACCATTTTAGAATATGGATCCCCCCAAAATAAAATTTTAATTGACATTTGCTCATATGTTAATAAAAAATACATAAATAAGAAATAAATTCCCAGAAGCCTTAAAGAAAAAAAACCAAATTATCAGGGGAAATTCCATTTTGGTATGTAAGATTCTACTTGGAGAGATGGAAAAAGACAGTGTTGATAGTCCCAGTGCTTGTCAAGCTCATTATTTGGCTAACATTAAAGAAAGGAAAATCCAGTAATAATCTATTTTCCTTTATTTGACTTCATAAAAGCAGAAAATTATACCGTGAGAACATATGAATATATTTTAAAAGGATATGCATAATTTTCTCCTCCTTAGTATATTATCCTTAGTATATTATAATACTGTGGTGTAGATATATTTATGTGACCAAATGGGCGGAAAAGAATTTTCCATTCAAAAATTACTGAGAACTTCACTTTATTTTGTAACTCTTTAAAATAAGTACCTTGTTTTCTTACCACAAAAACCTTCTTTTTTGACTTCTTTATTGGGAGCCTATTAAGATTTCTTCAGTATGTTTGCTGGGAGTAGGAACATTTCAAAGTGTGATTCAGTCCACTGTTTGGAAACTTGGAATAAAAAAACAACCCATTTTTATACCCATATAAATGTAGTGTGGGCGACCAAGTAGCTGCTATTCTGAGACAAATCATGGGAGTGAGCTTCTTGCACTCCCTACAAAAAATATATTCTTGTTTCTCTCCATGGTTCACACTAACTTTTGTTGAATATACTATTATTCATTTCAAATAATGATTCAATTATTAGTCTCTATAATATTTCTTCAGGATAAATATACATTAGTGTGGAGAAAGTTGCATTTTATTCTTATTTAGCCTTAGTGTGGGAGTTCCTTTTTTATTTGATAAATTTGACAGTACAATTTGTACATTTAAGGTATATGTTTTACTTCAATACACTTATATATTATAATATAATTGCTACTGAAGTAATATTTATCACATTAGTTCATTATAGTGTAGCATTACAGACTATATTCATTACACTGTCTATTTGACCTCTATGGCTTACATACTACGCATTTTAAGTTTATATCTTTACTTAAACACCATCAGTCTTATCCCCCTCCTCCATCCCTTGGCAGCTACTATTTTACTCTCTAAATTTTTACTTTTTATTTTTATTTCACAGTACTTTTCTTTTTCCGACTTATTTCCCTTAGCATAATATTCTCAAGGTCCATCCATGTTGTTTCAAATGGCAAGATATCTTTCTTTCTCATGACTGAATAACATTTCATTGTATATATACACTATGTCTTTTATCCATTCATCTATAGATGGGAATTTGGGATGTTTCCATATCTTGGCTATGGGAAATAATACTGCAATAAACATGGGTGTGTATATACCTTGTCAAAATCCTGTTTTCATTTTACTTTTGGGTATATATCTAGAAGTGGAATTGATGGATTGTCTTATAAATAAAATTTTAATATTTTGAGGAACTTCCATTTTGTTTTCCATGTAGTTGGAGTAATTTACATTCCCATAAACAATGTCTAAGGATTTCTGGTTTCACCACATCTTCACTAGCACCTGCTGTCTCTTGTCTCTTTGATGATAGCTACTCTACTAGGCGAGGTGGTATCTATCTCCTTGTGGTTTTGATTTGCACCTCTCAAAAGGTTAGATCTTTTTGTGTGCTTGTTGGACATTTGGATGTCCTCTATGGAAAACTGTCTGTTTAATTTTTATGCCCATTCTTAAAATCAGATTATTTGTTTTTTGTTTTGTTAAGTTGTATTAGTTCAGGCTCCTTTTTTAGACTTTTAAATTTTAACTACTTTAGTGTTTTTATTTTTTTTCTGATTTCTCAAAAATGATTTATGGTTTCCTTACCTATTGTTTTTTAAGATACATTTTCATTAAATTCAGAGAGAGGAAGGGGAAGGGAAAGAGAGATAGAAATAGAAACATTAATGTTAAGAGAGAATCATTAATTGGCTGCCTCCTGCACTGAGGATTGAGCCCACAGTTTGGGCTTGTGCCCTGACCTGAAATCAAACCATGACCTGGTTCCTGGATTGATGCTCAACCATTGAGACACACAGGCTGGGCTCCTCACCTATTTTTAGCAGAGTAAGTGAGCATCAGCGTAGTGTGACTCTAAAAGGGTTTTTAAGTTTGATATTTAAAGTATAAGACTACAGCTTCGAAGAGAGTAAATCTGTGTCCATGAGTGGCAGCTATAAAGAAAAAACTAAATTTCTTCCAAGTTCTCTGTTTGAGAATGAACTCTTTGGGAGGGTAATACCTTGATGTGCAGTCCTTAGTTTCATTATGGCTGCTGTCATTTGCTAATTCTTTGTTTTCTACGGAAACGTTACAACAGAGCCAGAGTGAGGAGGCCACACAGAGAAACATTCTAAACATTCTTTACATTGTTGATAGAGGCAGTGCAGGTAAAGACTGAAAGGACTTCCATATTGAGTGCCTTTCGTTCTAAGCCCTTTATTATTCCAACATTCCTGTGAATGAAACATAATTGATATTTATGAATGGAGCATATAAGAAAAAATACTGTAAAGTCCCCCAAAGCATATTATCATGACAAAAATAGAAAAAACTGTCTTGCAACAGATTCCTTCTTTTGATATTTGCTCCAAACTTCAAATTAAGTTTATACTTCCCCACTTTTCTTTACGTAAGTAGTTCCTGCTGAAGTCTAAATAGAGAAAGTTTAATCCAATCAAACTATAGACTGAAAATAAACACGAAGGGGCACAGTAAGCAGAGGATGTTGTGTGAGATGTGCAGAAGTTTGTCCTCTGCTTTTTACAAACAACTTTGTTGATTATTCCCTGGTTTTCAATCTGTTCTACTGGAAAATGAGATGGAGGTCATCAATTGCTTTACATTTATTGTAGGCAGTACATTCTTCAAAGGCCTAGAAACATAGGCAGCCAGATCACGGAGGCTGCAACAAACTTAATTGTTTACCCTACATACTGGTAGCTCCTCTGTCCTATGAAAGTGTCTTACAGCACCTCCAGGTGAAATTGTTCAAGATCTTGGAGAGACGTGCAGCAAATCACACAGCTTCTCCCTTTTTACTGTGCAGGGAACTATGTTTGGCCAATGGTTTGATGACACTGACAGAGCAGTGAGAGTGGGAAAGACAATGGAAAGTAATGGCTAAAATACATCTAAGAGGGATATTGATGAACATCTGTCCCTCACTTCCTTTGACGTCAAGGAGTTGATCTCAGTATTTCTTACTAACCCCAATAGTAGCTGTAGAAGGGCTCAACACAGATTAAAAACCATTTCTTACATGGAGAAACAGAAATTAATCAACTCAGATATTCCGCAGAGGTGTCAATATTAATACCATTCCAAATACTCAGCATGCGTATACTGGGATCTTGTCCATGCTACCATACCATAGCCAGTAGCACAAATAAGTGACTTAAAATATATGGCTGAAGTTTCTGAAAATGTGGCTTATAAAAATTGACTATGCTGGCTTCCTTATTTAGTTTGATTTTTTCCCCCTGGATATCTGATTTTATGAAGAAAGTAGAAATGTGCCATACACTTATCCTTAACATTGTGGAAGCTAAATAATGATGAGAAAAAAATGAGGAAATTCCATTCCATGTAGCTAAAGCAGTAAAGTTGTGATGGAAAAGGAAATCATGAAAAGCCACATTCTCTTCCTAGCATCATGGAGTTTCCACCACAAAATCAGAAAGTCCGTGTTTAACAGAGACATCACACAGAAGCCACTTAGCCGCATGGGCAGCCATGTTTGGCTTACTGCCCTCAAATCCTCATTTCTTCAGTTGGCGTTTATTTTGTTCTCTTATTCTAGTAAAATTGCGTATAGAGCGGATGAAAACTGGATATGTATACATTTTACCCATGTTTTAGTTCTGTAATTGACAGATGGCAAGAAACCAAATTCAAAAATCAAGGAAAGGATAGGACTTGTTCTATTTCAAACAATCCTCTCTTTAAAAAAAAAAATATATTTTATTGATTTTTTTACAGAGAGGAAGGGAGAGGGACAGAGAGCTAGAAACATCAATGAGAGAGAAACATCGATCAGCTGCCTCCTGCACACTCCCCACTGGGTATGTGCCTGCAACCAAGGTACATGCCCTTGACTGGAATTGAACCCAGGACCCCTGAGTCTGCAGGCTGATGCTCTATCCACTGAGCCAAACCAGTTAGGGCAATCCTCTCTCTTAAGCCCACTCTGTGTTATGTGCTCAGATGTGCAGATAATTCGTTATTTAACCATATAAATATTTCCTCTGAAAGCACCAGCATATTTACAAAGTTAAACTTGACAAATGGTATCAATCCTCATGAAACGAAGATTACTATCCTTTTCTCATTAAGTTTATATTTTTATTGCCATCTGAAAGGCATTTAAATAACTCCTGTGTTTCCATGAAGTTAGAGAAAGAGATTTCTTGAGTTAGAGACAGGGCTCCCACCCATTTGAAAGGAAATGGGCATTTACAGTGGCTGAAAGAAATTCTCAGGTACCCTCCCCTTTCCACCAATATCCTAAACTTGTTCATCCCTCAAGGTGCTGAAGTGTTAATATGGGCTATTCAATTTGAAACCATTACATGAAATCACTTTCCCGAGAGTGGAGAGTTCAACGAAAACCTGACTATACCTGCTGTGAGGATCTCTTTTTGAACATTTAGTAGAAAACTTCTTATCTAATAGACACAGGAATGGTGATTTTTCTATTAATTGTAAGAATTTAGAAGATACATAATAAGGTGATATGTAATCATACAATACGTTTTTTTCTTTTACTAGTAGTTTAAAACATAATTATATGTTTATTCACCAATATTTTGATGTAAAAAAAGATTTTTTGATGATCTATTTCTGACTAGAACTTACAGTTTTTCTTATAAAAACTAAATTTATGTTATATCATATATAAATTCCAGTGTCAACTTTGTAAAACAGAGTTATTACTTAACTATATTTTCAAAGTGGTCTGAATGAAAAATGATGCTAAACATTTACAGTTTTAAAAAATTGACTCTCCCATACCTGAATCAACATGAATATTTTTAAAATGACGTTTCTGCATTAATTTTAAAAGGTAACATTTTATGTAATCATTTTACTCTTCCTAATTTATCTTCCCTTTTTATAACCACATTTTACTAGTTAATGTAATATTTAATTACACTATTTAATTACACATACAAATTCAATTGGCAAAAATAAAGTAGATTGGGGACAAATACAACTGATTCTGGCAAGCACATAATTTGTGTTGCAAGTGGAAGTTTGTGGTTTCACAGAGTTAGACATGGTCACTCTGTGTATGTCCCACAGTCAGTCTGTCTTACAGAGGAGAGGAATTTATCATTTGGCCTTACGGAGGGGATAGAGAGCATTGGCCTACCTGGCTAGTCATTTAATTTGAAATTGATTTTAAAAACTTCTACAAAGAAGCAGTGTCATAGTCAGACTGCTTGGGTTAGAATCTTGATTCCACCACTTACTAATTGTACAACTTTGGTTAAGTTGCCTTAGTTTTCTTCTTTGTAAAATGGGGATGGTAATACATACTGGTAGTTGCTGTAAGAATGAACGAATCCGTTCCTGTATTGTATTTAGAAAATTGAGTTAAATGCTAAATATTACTGTTACCCTCTTTCATTAAACTGGAGGCAGTTAAAATGCAACACACAGATCACATATTTTAGAAATGTGCACTTGAAACCTATAATCTTATCCAATGTCACACCAATAAATTTAATAAAAAAAAAACTGGAGGCAATTAAGATTCTGAGATTCCTTCAATTTGGAGAAAAAATGCCCTGGATGCATACATACACCCACCCACCCACCCATTCTGATATTCAAACACATACACAGTCACACCCCTTTACCACACTGCTCCCTAGCTCTAATCCAGAGTTTAGGAATAAGTAGGCTAAGTAGGCAAAAGCAATCTTTAAATATATATATACATTTTTATTGATTTCAGAGAGGGAAGGAGAAGGAGAGAAAGATAGAAAAAACAATGATGAGAGAGAATCCTGCATGCCCCTTATTAGGGATTAAGTCTGCAATTCTGGTTTGTGCCCTTGACCAGAATAGAACCTGGGATCCTTCAGCCCGCAGGCTGATGCTCCTTCCATGAGTCAAACCAGCTAGGGAGGCAAAAGCAATCTTTAGGGCTCTTCACAATCTAGTCAAGCTCTGCATGGGTTTAAAGTCTAACTCTGGAGCCAATATCCCAGTCCACGTTCCTTTCCCAACTATCATGCTCTGTCCACATCCCTCTCACAGGGTCCTTGTGGGGAAGGGTGGCTGTCTGGGGTTAGAATTCATGTGTTACTGGACATGCTGATCAAACACCATCATAACATTCCCTTGTTCTCAACAGAAGGTTCTGATATTTTTAGTTAGGCTATTGTATAAGTGACAGCAGTCTGTGTGGCTCAATGAATCAAAACATTACCCACAATCACTTGCTGTCATATTTCCAAGTCATATTTCCTAAAGTCAGTTCTTTTCTTGGCTTATGTAAATGACACCCCCAGTTTCCTTTTAGTTGCTCAGACCTCAGACCCTAGAGCAGCGGTTCTCAATCTGTGGGTCGCAATCCCTTCGGGGGTCAAACGACCCTTTCACAGAGATCGCCTTTATAAATACATCCTGCATATCAGATATTTACAATTATGATTCATAACAGTAGCAAAATTACAGTTATGAAGTAGCAATGAAAATAATTTTATGATTGGGGGGTCACCACAACATGAGGAACTGTATTAAAGCATCGCGGCATTAGAAAGGTTGAGAACCACTGCCCTAGAGTCATAACGGAGCCTTCTTTCCTGTCTCTTCACATCGTATCAGTACAGAAGCTTTTGCCTTAATTGCTACAAGGACTCGCATCCTTCCTTTCCACCTGCCATCATGTAATCAAGGGTATTCGATAGCCTGATAGAGTGCTTGATACTCACCTAGAATTGGCCAATAGTCCCCTAAGCAGTCCCTCCAGGTCTTCTCTCCCCTCATTTCATCCATGCTATATCAGGGGAAACTTCCTAACACACAGCTTTGGTCAAACTACATTGTTGCTTAAAACAAGGAGCACACTGTGAAAATTTATAGCTTATTACTATTGTTGGTGCATGTCCACCAGACAGTAACTGACATAAGGTAGGCACTTGATACATCTTTGGTGTATGAGGTCACTGCATATTGCTTGAATCCATCCTATCTTCTCTCTCCTCATTGCTACTGGCCAAATTCAAGTAGTTAGAGACAGTGTAGATTGAAGCTGAGAGCACCAAGTATCACCAATTGAGTTCTACAAACTAAAATAATTCTGTAATGGAAAGAAAGCTAAGATAATATCAAGTAGGCCTCAGCTTAAGCATCTTCAAAATGTGAGCAAACTACTCCTATTTCATAAAATATCAATATACTATTCTTTCTCTTAGGCTGAATTGTCTGATTTCTTCTTTCCTGCCTCTGAACACATAATCATTTTCAAAGACTCTGTCCTATGAAGTTTTCCTTATCTGTTGTTTGCTCTTTTCATTCATTTATTTTTATACCCAAACTCCCCATATCATGTAAAACTGAATATGCCATTCTTTACCTCTTCACCATACCTTCCATCAATGACAGCACTGTAGCAAGTCACTTGTTAGTACCCCTGTCTCCCTAATTGGTAGGATTGAGCCTGGCTAACCTCAGCACTCAGTGTAGAACAAGCAATCAATAAACATGTATGTGCATAATTATTTTTTATGTTAGGATATTTTTTCCCATTACTGGGTTTCCTTAGACCCAGCCGTATGGGAAAAATAAACCTGGAATCTAAAATACTTCACTTAAAAAAGTAGTTGGATGAGACTTTTCAGCTGGATTCTAAAGAAATAATTGCACTAGGATGTGAAAGGGAAATAAAATAGATGTACAGCAAGTCCTTATTTAATGCTGTTGATAGGTTCTGTGACTCTAGGCAAAATGGCATAAGGAAACCAATTTGACCATAAGCTAATTGATATAAAAAAGATTTAAGTTCTTACGGCATCTCATCAATAGTACACAAAAATGATGTTAAGAGAAATGATATTGAACAAAATGACATTACTCAGAAACCTGCTGTATAATAAGAAAGTAGTGAACAAAGATGAGAGTGATAAATTTAGCTTTAGTCTACCTGGGAAGATTTATAAATATCTATGAATATATATAAAGTATAATAACTATCTATCTACAATAATAAAAGTGTAATATGCTAATTAGACCAGACAGCCGAACGACCTTCTGGATGTCCTTCTGGACAAAGCTGCTATGATGGGGGCCAAGGCAGAGAGAGGCAGTTAGGGGAGACAAGGTAGGCAGGCGAATGGTTAGGGGCAGTCAGGCAGGCAAGCGAGTGGTTAGGGCGATCAGGCAGGCAGGCATAGGTGGTTGGAATGATCAGGCAGGCAGGCAGAGTGGTTAGGGGTAATCAGGTAGGCAGGTTAGCAGTTAAGGATGATCAGGCAGGCAGACAGGCAAGTAGTTAGAAGCCAGTAGTCCTGGATTGCGAGAGGGTGCAGGGCAGGCTGAGGGACACCGCCTACCCCCCCATGCACAAATTTTGTGCACCAGGTCTTTAGTATCTAATAAAAGCGTAATATTAAAATTAACCGTTTCTTCAGGATGCCTAAGACATGCCCACCAGCCAATCAGAGTGACTGTATGCAAATTAGTCTACCCAAGATGGCGGAGGCCGCAACCCCGGAGAAACCGTACACCGAGGCTTCCTCCCTGGGAAGCCGACGGGTGTGCCAGGGCTACCCAATGGCTTCCCAGGTGGATGGCCTGGAGGGTCAATGGGAGCTGTGGGAGGCCTGAAAACGGCCCTCAGCCCCTCTCCCAGGCTGGCCAGGCACCCCAGTAGGGACCTGAATCCTGAAGGGGCTGTGGCCAGTCTGAAAACTGCCCTCAGCCCCTCACCCAGGCTTGCCACACCCTCATGGGGTAAGGGTCCCCACTGGGGAGCTTGGCAAGCCTGCAAACAGACATCAGCCTCTCACCCAGGATGGCCAGGCACACCAGCAGGTGGACATCCCCAGAGAGGTCCCAGACTACGAGAGGGCACAGGCTGGGCTGAAGGACCCCCCCGAGTGCACAAATTTTTGTGCACCGGGCCCCTAGTATATATATAAATATAAAAGCCAAGCAGCCGGAACAACCAGAACAACTGGAATGACTGGTTGCTTTGATGCACTGTGGGCCCCGATTGGTCCCTCAACCCTAATCAGGGTGAAGCTGGCCAGCCAACTTCCCATGGCCCCTCCCCCCATGCTGCCTGGCCCGATTGCCCCAAGTGGGGCAGGCTGGCTGGACTCCACCTGTGCACAAATTTGTGCACTGGGCCTCTAGTCTATTATATTTACACATATAATCTTGCATTTATACAAATGATCTGTTCACTTGCACAGCAAAGTTCATAAACTGTTTTTCTTTCTTAAGAAAAAATCATTGCTTTTGGCTTAAGTGATGAAAATAAGTGATCATTGTTAACTCACTTTGGAGACAGTAAAAAATAACATGGAGAACTTTAGACAAGCAATTAGCTCAGCTTCTACAAAAACAGACTCATTATGTTTCTCATTACACACTGAATTAACTTAAAATTCTCTAGCATAAGTAATCAAAGACCTCTTCCAATATGGCCTCATCTTCCTCACTCATGTTGCAGACATCAGTTATGTGGAAATAATTTTCATTCTGAAATGTACTGTATGTATTCATGAGATTTTTGTGTCTGCCTTTGAATTTCTTCTGTTATTGAAATCTTATCTAACCATAACACCCTACATACCAGTATCACTTCCTCATTGTGGTCCTTGTAGATTTCCATAAGTGGAGGTAAACTCTATTTTCTTTGAGGTGCCACAGGGCTTCAGTATTCCTTGTTATTACCATTCTGTAATGCAGTGTTCCCCATCATAAGAACTACCTTGAATTCTCATGGAATACTTAATTGCATACCAGTACTGAACCAGAATCTTCAGGGGAGGCCTATAGGGCTCTATAGGTTTACTAAGTGCCCCCATGAGTTATATTTTAGGGATCATCTAGAAGACACTTTTAATGTAGTATATATATCCCACATTCAAAGGCTGTTAAATCACATTGTTTACCCATACCTTCAGAAAAAAATCACTTCTACTGTTGTGCTAGACAACCTGCTTCCCTATTTATAATGGTCTGGCCCTCTAGCAACTTCAGTGTGAAATTATAGCTAATTTGCCTACAAATGTCAGGTGGTCATAATAATCTGGCCACTCAGTGTATATTTTAGCCATTTGTGTACATCTTATCACTCACTAGATTCCTTTCAACATTGTATTCATTTGTTTTGGCTTTAATCTTTCAATATGTCTTATGCAATGTTTTCTGTGCATTAGCTAATTAATAAAAAAGATTGTCTGATTGAATTCAAAATTATCATATCCATTTTGTATGTACGTAAAGTCCTACCAGAAAAAATAGACATGAATAATCGAGATGAACAGATATTGGGGACAATCAGGTATAATATGTCATTTGAGAAAGAGCAGACTGAGTTCAGAATCCAGGGATCAGAGGGTCTGGGTTTGGTTTTCAGATCTGTGGCTGATCAGTTTATTATTTCAATGCTCTGATTTTAAGGCTGCCCATCTCTAAAGTGAGGGTGATAACATTTATATTTTCTACTCTAGCAAATGAGACAATACATGTGAAATTACCTTGTAATCATATAAATGCTAGTTATTAACATAGAAGCAACTGTCATTTGGAAGTCTGAGTCCTAGGAACTGCATGTTTAAATTGGCTTACATAGGGTCAAAGTGCTGAGAAAGTGAGATGGAAAAGGTCAAAGGGTTCCCATTATAGGTTTTGACTTTATCTATTTTCCTGGTTCTGCAGGACCCTCTCCAAACTAACGGCCTCCGTAAGAGTGGCGATATCTACTACTTGGTGACTGAAAGATGCCTAGAGCTTTCTGCTAACTCACTTTGCAAAATATTGGCCCAATGTTTCTGAACCAAAAATTGTATAAATCTTTCCAATGTCACATTTTAGTAACTTCCTTAATGGAGTTCAAAACCATGCCCTGCCTTTAAGCAGCCCTTTTCCCTTTCTGCTTACAAACCAAATATTTGGCCATAGACATAGTGCTATGGACTGGAGTAGCTGTGTTAGCATTTTTAAGCTTATTAAATAAGGGAGGATGGCAAAGACAGGGTTTAACATTCTTAGCATAGATTAATTAAAGCCCAAGGCCAGAAAATCCTAGAAGAGGATAAGAAATTAACTTAAGCCAAGCAGGCTTTAAATAATACTATGGAATATATTTAGTCTCAAAAAGAATTAACATTTGGGAGTGGAGCCGTAAAGCCACCTAATCTGGTTGAGTAGGTTTGGCGTTAGGAATAAAAGTATATTTAAGCTTATCTGGCTAGACTGCGAGGGGAACCTGGGGCTGTGGGGGCGGGGGATGTGTGCCTGATGGGTGTGTGTGAAGGTAACCCAGAGTGGCTTATTCTCATCAGGCTTCGGTTTTGATGCTGGAGGCTCACATTGCAGAGGCCAGAATGAAACAGGTATATCTCTGAACTCTTTTGTGGTGGGGATTGATGGTGATGGGGATTAGGATGACACACACAACGGGAAAAAACGGGCACTCTGGAAGAGGTGCCTAACTCAAGGGAGTTTAGGGTTGTTCTGCCTGACTCAGAGCCCAGGCACCTGGGGAAGAGTCACCTGGTTGTAGTGACTAAACTTTACTTTGGTAAGTGGAGGGTGCTGCTAGTCACAGGTTTTTTTCATTATATTATAGTAGAGGCCCATTGCAGGAAGAGTCGCACAGTAGGCCTTCCTTCCCCTGGCTGCCGGCACCCGTATTCCTCCGGCACCCGGGACCAGGCCTTTGGTCCAGCCGCAGCAGTGAGGCTTGGCTTCCTTTCTCTGGCTGCTCCCAGCCCCTCCTTTTTTTTTCTAGCTCCTCCAGCAGATCTCAGGGTCGGACTGGAAGCCTGGATTGCCCCTGGTGACCCAGGTCCCAAGCCCCTCCTTGAGGGGAACCCAGGGCAGGATGGAAGCCTGGATTGCCCCCGTGACACAGGCCCCCTGCAACCCAGGCCCCCAGCTCCTCCTTGAGCTGAGTACAGGGCTGGCGGGAAGCTTGGCTTCCTCTGTTGCCAGGAGCAACCCAAGACTCTTCCTTGCTCGAGTTCCATGTCCACTGCCATCTTCAGTCTTCGCTCCTCTCCTGCATATGCAAATTAACATCCATCTTTGTTGGGTTAATTTGCATAGTCACTCTGATTGGCTGGTGGGTGTAGCCAAGTGGCAGAATGATGGAGTGATGGTTAATTTGCATGTTTCTCTTTATTAGTGTAGTTCAGATGTTGTAGCTATCTAGGGGCAGGGGCAATTTTTTTTTTAACTTTAAAAAGAATTCAGGCAACATTTACATAATATAATTTTAATCATTTTAAAGTGAACAATTCAGTGGGTTTTAGCACATTTATAGTGTTGTAAATCACTACTTCTATCTAATTCCAAAGCCTTTTTATCATTCCCAAAGAAAGTCCATACACATTAAGCAGTCACTCTAGACTCCCCTCCCCCTGCCCCTGGCAACTACCGATCTGCTTTCTGTCTCTGTTCTGAATATTTTATATAAATGAAATGACACAATATATGAAATAAACCAGACACAATAGGTGACATTACTAAGTCAACCTCATTACTGGCTATATATTTCTTCTTGGGACAATCTGATAATTCATATTGAGAGATAATTGTCCATTTCATCTAGATTATCTCGTTGGTTGGCATATAAACATTCATAGTGTTCTCTTATAATGCTTTTTTTTATTTCTGTAAGTAGGGTTAACTTATGATGTGACATACACTGTGCAATGTCTGTATATTAAATAATGTGTTATATTGATATGCTGGTCATGTTGTCTTAGAGTGACGGCGCCTAGAAATCAAACATTTACGCACTATTTGCTTAGCACATGGCTGCCTGGGACATTCAAGTAAAGTTTTTCCATTTGGAGAGACAATATTCCTCTCTATCTCACCATGCATGCATGGAAAACTGAACCCAAGATATCATGAAGGATGAGATTTAAAAAAATATAGGGAAGATAATGATGCTATCTGCCATTTATGGGTCTCTCAGTATATTCTGGGCACCACACTAAGCACTTGATTTTATTTAATTATCATTACTAATCTCCAAGGTAGGTACTACTTTTATCCCATACTTACAAATACAGACAAGAAAATTTTGCTTAACAAAAGTTTAAAATGTAAACGAAGACTTTTCTAAGTTCACAGAATAAGGGGCAGAGGTGAGACTTTCCATCATTAAGGTTTGCCCTTTTGTCCAACTGGTTGCACAGAAGCACTCAGTGATTTTCCAGAATTCATGGAAATTTAGGCATTTATTTTTCAGAGAAGAGTAAGTTTCTCAATGACTAGGTTGGATGGAGAATGAATTTGAGTTATAATTATTTCCTGCTTGCAAACAGAGAAGTGCCACAGGATTTTAAAGTTTGACATGTTTGAGACATTGTGGAAAGAAGGAAAACTATTTATAGCCATATTGTATAGTTATTTCCAGGTAAGAAAGTTTATGAAGTTTTAAAAATTTCAATGTAACATAAAGTGCATGAGGTAAAATTATAAAAACAAATATACCATATTTCAGTATTTAATTACTTAATAAGGTTTTTATTATTCCAAAGTGGATTTGCTTAGACCAATAAACCCAATAATCTACCTAAAAGATTCTTTTATTTTCTTTTTACAGCCAAGCAATGAAATAAGCTTGATCTAAATTAAATGCACTGATGGAGAAATTAAGAGAAGGCTCACTATGTTCAAAATTAACAATGGCTTTGCTTTATACAAAATGATTTCTGATATTTTTGGTAGAAGGATAGCAGCTGTATAAGTTTTGGAACTAATAACCTTACTAGATAGCATACACTTAATCTCACAATTGAACAGAAAAGGATGGTAGCAGTAAAAAACAAATCCAGACCCATTATAATTTAAAACACTTAGTCCCTGATTTAGAGCCATTGGCATTGCATTAAAATGTCAGATTTATGATGCAGATTGAAAATGATAATGGAAAAACTAAAAAGCAAGCTGGAAGTAAATTAAGGGCTAGGAACACTAACAGGAAAACATAAACAGGAAAAAAAACACTAAGAGAAAAATTCCACTGCTATAATTTTAGCCTTCAGAATTTAGCACTTAGTGTAATTTCTCTTATTAGAGCTGATAGGAGACTACTACATTTTTATGATACTTATAAGACTCATACTTTTCCTGCAAATGTTTTCTAAACCTAACCAGGATAGCGAATTGCTCTAAGCAGGTATTGATGAAGATGGAACTTCGTTCTGTCAGCTGATTGTGGGGCAAGAAAACATCGCCTTCTCAAATGTTATGATTAAAATTCCTTCTGTATTATTCCCCATGCAATAGTAACTTTTCTCAGGAATCACAGTACATAAGTGATGGAAAGTAGGTAGAAGAAAATGGATTTTTTTTCCAGAAAAATTCTCCTGTGAAAATTCTTCATGCTTTCCCCATTCTTATGGTTGCTGAGAACATATTGCATGTAGTATAGTAGATTATAGTTAAATGAGTCTGAACTTGGGCTGTCTGGTTTGAGACCTAGTTTTATTACTAAGGTCTGGTCTCAGGAGGTCCCTCCACCTCAATAATACCTACTACATTGAGTTGTGAAGATTAAACAAGTTATGTTAAATTCTTGAACCATCATGGGGTAAGCACCCAAAAATATTACCTGTCGTTATTATTTTTGTCTCAATTACCTCAATGATCATCTATCAAGTTTCCTGGTAGGTGCCAAACTTGCCTCTCTTTCATCCATCACCCATAAGTGATGACAGTGATCTCTCGTCATAAGACCTAATGGACATTTAGACATTTCCTTTCTCTTTTCTACTTTAAACATGACAGTAACAAGCATCACTGTGTGTGTCTTCTAGAGCATATGTTGAAATAGGTAGTAAATTACCAATTTATAAGACATGTATATATCTCCAGCACACCTCCTGTCTGCTTAATTTTTCTTCACTTATCTTCATCTAATACATATTTTCACATACACATATATCTTTTACATATATGTATGTATATTTTTTCCATATACATGTAATATTTCACTTATTCCTTTATTTTCTGTTCCTGTTTTCTTTTTCTCAGTGAAGTATTCACTCCAAAGGCAAGTATTATTATGTTTTGTTCAGACAGGAAAGATGTGTGATGGCAAATATCACAGCATCACACAGCATGGATGTCAAAGTCAGACTTTGCCGGGCAAATGTAAAAGCCCCAAATCACTACGGGAGGCACACAATTCGCACTTTCTTATTATTTCACAGAGGCATTCGAGATACTCCTGGGCACGCTATAGGGCTGTGCTCCATAGAATGAAGCCTGGTCCCTTGTCACATCTTTTATGACCTTCTGCCTGTCTATTAATCATGAGTCAGGACCCCGCCACCAAAACTCCTGACAGGCAGTTGTCTGATGACAACAGGTGTTAGTGTTGGATAATGTTACCAGAAGGGACTTTCAGCTGAATGTAGAGGGTGGTCCCTTACTGCATTCCCATAGAAAGTCATGCTCATCACTTAAGTTTAAGAGCAGCTTCTTCAACTGCACTGAGAGCGTGTAAACCCCTCTACTCAGACCCAAGGGAGACAAAGCCCCAAATCTCGAAGGGCTTATTGCCAGGCAACTTGAGATTCCAGAATAATTCATGGGACATTTCTGCTTATCTTTCTTCAGATATAACATAGAAATGCAGGAATTCACATTTTCATTTGTTTGCATTTTAGTAGGGGTAAATAGATGAGAGCAAGTATCTACTCTAATAAAAGCATAATATTGAAATTGACCATTTCTACAGGACACCTAAGCCATGCCCACTAGCCAATCAGAGTGGCTGTATGCAAATTAACTTAGCCAAGATGGAGGCCGGCAGTGCAACCAAGGAGGCGGGCAAGTGATGCCGGGGTGTGTGGGGTAGGCGGGGCCAATGGATGGGTGGTGAGTGGTGTGTATGAGGTGGGCGGGGTGCAATGGGTGGGTGGTGGGCTGTAGGTTGGGCAGGTACAGCCAGGCTGAGGGACCCCCGAGTGCACAATATATTGTGCACCGGGCTCCTAGTCTATATATATAAAAGCCTAAGTGACTGACTGACCATTGAACTGTTGGACAGTTTGACCAATAGCTATGATGCACACTGGCCACCATGAGGCAGACACTCAATGCACAGGTATGGAAATATGAAACACACTGATAAACCTCAGAGGGAAGCGGGGAGAGGGAGGACAGGAAGAGATTAACCAAAGATCTCATATATATACTAGAGGCCCAGTGCACAGATTCATGCACCAGTGTAGATTTGTGCACTGGTGGGGTGCCTTGGCCTGGCTTGTGGGGATCAGGTTGAAACTGGGTTGGTGCATGGATTTGTGCACTAGCGGGGTCCCTCGGACTAGCTTGTGGGGATCTGGCTGAAACCAGCAGTCCAACACCCCTGAGAGGTCCCAAGTTATGACAGTGCACAGACCAGACCAAGGGACCCCACCTGTTCACAAATCTGTGCACCAGGGCTCTAGTTAAGTTATCTATAATAATAAAAGCATAATATGCTATTTAGACTGGATGTCCTTCTGGACATTCTTCCAGACAACCTTCCAGATGAAGCCAGGGCTGCGAGGGAATCCTGGGTTCTGGGTGCCTACCAGCAGCTGGAGGGATTCCGGGTTCCAGGTGCCTGCTGACAGCTGGAGGGAAGCCTGGATCTCAGGTGCCAGAGGGAAGCCAGTGCCGGCAGCCAGGGGAAGGAAGGCCTGCTCTTGCACAAATTTTGTGCATTGGGCCTCTAGTACCGATAATAACAGGAACAACCATTCATTTCAATGTATCAGTTACCAATTGTGAGTAAACTCTGAGTGAAGTTTCATGTATATTATTTTGCTTAATCTTTATAAGAACAATAGGAAATAAGTATTATGAATTCCATATTATATGAGAAGAACATAAGGCTGAAATGGGTTAAACATTTTCTTTTTGGGTAAGATGCTATAGCAGCTTTCATGTGAAAATTTAAATTAAAATTTGAACCCAGATCTACCTGAGTCCAAAGTCCATGGTGTTTCTAGAATAATAAATACCACACTGTTTTATTTCAATGAGATACAGAATGGATATTTTGGGGGAAAGTTATTTGGAGATAACAAAGGTTAGAGAGAGAGAGTGAATAAAAGGAGACAAAGTTGGATAGAAAAATGACAGACAGTCCAATTCAATCACCTGTCAATTTAGTTTTCATTTTCCTGGCATCACAGAACAACATTAGTAAAAAATATATCAATCTTAACAATATTACAACATACCTTAATGCCTTGGTTTTAGTTGGGTATGTCTCAGGCTAGTCAATTTCCTCCAGAGTAGATAATCCTAGAAAGGAAACCACAAAGACTGTTACCTCCCATTTTTGAGAGTTCCCCACTATCACTTCTGTAATATTCTACTTGTTAGAAGCATGTCAGTATTTATAGCCCAGTCTTAAGAGAAGGGAGACTGAGTTCTTCTGCTTGAAGGGAGAAGTATTGAAGAATTTGTGAGACTGGCTGGCATGGCTCAGTGGTTGAGCATTGACCTATGAACCAAATGGTTCAATTCCTGGGCAGAGGCACTGGGTTGTGGGCTTGATCCCATGTAGGGCATGCAGGAGGCAGCCAATCAATGATTCTTATCACCAATGTTTCTCTCTCTCTCTCTCTCTCTCTCTCTCTCTCTCTCTCTCTCTCCATCCATCCCTCTTTGAAATCAATAAAAACATATTTTTAAAAATGTTGGGCATATTTTTAATATAGTCATACTTCTTAAAAAATTCTCATGTCAGAATGCACTTTTCATTTCATTGCAGAAGACACATTTTGCTACCGCTTAGTGCTCTTACCCGGTGTGTATCAGCATAAACTCTGAAATGAGTGAAACGCTGGCTAGAGTAGGGTTCATTTTGCTCCAGGAAACATTCAATAAGCCCTGCAAATAACCTTTGCAAGACTTGGCCTTATGGGTTCTTTAGTGGGTTTGGTCAGAGCAGCACACATTTCTTTCTAAACACCAACAGTGCTTGCTGACTGGTGAGCAGCTGACCAGTGCAATATGCAGCATTATGATGCAGCAAGGATATCTTTCTAAATATGCTGATTTGTTTAGTATTATTTGGATTTTCCAATGTCCTCATGGATAATGCCTAAACTTCTTTTACTAGAAATGAAATGTGGGATCGGTCCCTGACTTTTGATGATTTCATTTATAAACTACAAATTGGTGTTACTTTAAGGTGAAAAAAAAAAAAGGCATGTCTTCAGTTTAGTTAAAAAGTCAACTACAGTTAATTAAGTCTTGTCAGTCTAATGGTTGTCCTCTGCTTTCTTCTCAGAAGAATATACATTGCTCAATCAATTGAACAGTGAACAAAAACCAGTCTGCTAATCACTTGTTTTGCTATTATGAAGCACAAAAAATTAATTTGGCTATTTCTGTCTTTTAAGTGGATCAACATGATGTTTTGACATCAAATATACAATACTTTCTCTCTTCTCCCTCTGGGGTGAAATTACATCCAAGGGAACTGGCTTTATTTAATCTAGTTTCCTTCATTAAAAATAAACAAAGCCTGTCTGAGAGTGAGGCCAAAAGCCCTCATGACCACAGCCACTGTACATTGTTGTCACCGTGTGACATGATCCATAAATAACTCTGTGAGCTACTCTTGTTGAGAAATCCTGAGGCCCCAAGTAAAGATGAAATTTCCTATGGCCAGATGATCAGCACAGTCAGGATTAAACTCCAGAATTGCTGACTCATCATTGCTGATCAGCACTCTTACTTAATGTCTTTGTTCAGGCGGGGAAAGCTCCCCCTGTGTGGCCAGGAAAGGGTCTGAGGAATGCTGTGCCCCTCCCTGGATGCATTCCATCATGGGCTCCTGCCAACCTTCCCCTGGGGTCTGTGGGATTCCAACAGAGACACAGGACAGTTGCCTAATCCTCCTAAGCACCACATGAGAGACCCCCTAATAATACTAAGCCATGGTATTTAGCTCATCAGTAATAACCGTGGGGTTTCAGGGTACAGTTGCATTGTTTAACCAACATAATTTCAAGGAGTCACAGAAAAGCATAATTACTAAGTTCTAATCTTCCAAGCATATCTCTGCAGGTTGGGACTGTAGATGTTAACATAGCAGCCATTTTAAACTCTGAGGATGTATGTGTGTGTGTATCAATATATGCATTTCAATAGCCAATTTATATTTTCAGGGTGATTGACATCTTTTTTTTTTTTTTTTCCTGATGACATCAGGTCAGAAGTAAACTATTGCAAAGGGAGTGTTTAAGAGGAATAGGAACTGGTCAAGGTCAAGATTTTTGGTCAAGGTCAAGATAGTGCAATAGGTAAACACTGCTCACCTCCTCCATGACCCATCAAAAGGACAACTAAATTACAGAATGGCCACCTGAAAACCAGCTGAACAGAAGTCCTGTAAGTAAGGATATAAAGAAGAAGCCATGCTGGAACTGAACTTAAAAAATTACCACCTCCAAATAACTAAAACATGGACATGTTCCCTGTGCCTCTAGCTTCCAGAAGATTCTATATAACTCAGGTGAAGGAGCTTCTGATCTGCTTGTGTTACATGCAGTGTGCTGAACACCAGTGCTATACTGCTGGCCACAGATGAGACACTTAACCTTTCTGTGAATGGGGATAGACTAGTACACACTCATATGAAATATGTAGAACAGAATCTGGCACATGATAAATGGCCAATAATGTTATTTATGGTTATTTTTTAGAAAACAGCAGAAAGAAAATCAGCCGTTTAATAGCCATTTAAATTATTATTTTAAAGGATATTTCTTTACTAATTCCAGAGAAGAAGGGAGGAGAGAGAGATAGAAACATCAATGATGAGAGAGAATCATTGATTGGCTGCCTCCTGTCTGCCCCCTACTGGGATCAAGCCCGCAACCCAGGCATGTGCCTTTGGCCAGGATCAAACTTGGGACCCTTCAGTCCACAGGCTGACGCTCTATCCACTGAGCCAAGCCCGCTATGGCTATTATTATTATTTTTATATTTCTCTAATCTTCTTAAGAGTTCAGCCTTTAGCACTACTTCCAGGACCTTTCACCATTTCCCCTGCAGATGACAGAACACTAGGGATGCAAATATGGGCTACATTAAGGTGGCTTATCCTTCTATCAACCTTGGAAGAAAAATAGTTAGTGGGCAGCAGAGTTTTACTTATAAAAAAGTTATTTAAAACAATCTGGAGAAGATTCAAGCCAGTATTTCTTCAATTGTAAAGGTTGTCATCCAAGGTTGGTGTTATCCTTTAAAACAATTGCCTTCTTTATATAGACACCGATCCTATCCATCCATTTATACATTCTGGTGGCTATTTTGAGGACAGGCTGAAGGGGGCTATAGGCAGAAGCAGGGATCCATATTAGGAGGCAAGAGATGGTGGTGGGTGGCATCGAGGCCATGAGAAAAGAGTCAGATCCTGAATATGCAGTATCTGAGGTTAGACCCAACAGACTATAATGATGACTGCGATCTGAGAAAAAGACATAGTCAAAAATGGCCACAATGTTTTTGGTTTGAAAAACTTAATGGTTGCCTTTCTCTGAGATGAGCAACACTGCACAATGAACTGGTGTGGGAGGAAATGTCAGGAGCTCGGTTTTGGATATTTTATATTTGAGATTCCTCGTGGCATCAAAGTAGAGATATGGAGATATTGGGTGATAGGGTTGTCAGAAAATACAAGACACCAAGTTAAATTAAAAGTTCACATAAAAACAAAACTATTTTTAGATAAGTACAAAACAGATATTTCATGTTACATATTTATACTAATAATTATTCATTATTTGTCTGAAATTTTAATTTTACTAGATGTCTTGTTTTTTTAACTTTTAAAAAAATTTCTTTATTGATTAAGGTATTACATATGTGTCCTTATCCCCCCATTGCTCCCCCCCCATCTCCCCACTCATGCCTTCACCCCTCTTTTGTCTGTGTCCATTGGTTAGGCTTATATGCATGCATACAAATCCTTTGGTTGATCTCTCTCCTTACCCCCACACTCCCCTACCTTCCCTCTGAGGTTTGACGAACATTTAATGTTTCTCTGTCTCTGGATCTGTTTTTGTTCATCATTTTATGTTCACTATTTTCCATAAATGAGTGAGATCATGTGATACTTGTTTTTCTCTGACTGGTTTATTTAATTTAGCATAATGCTCTCCAGTTCTATCCATTCTGTTGCAAATGATAAGAACTCCTTTTTACTGCAGCATAATATTCCACTGTGTAGATGTACCACAGTTTTCTAATACACTTATCTACTGATGGGCATTTAGGCTGTTTCCAAATCTTAGCTATGGTGAATTGTGCTGCTATGAACATAGGAGTGCATATATCCTATCTGATTGGTGTTTCTAGTTTCTTGGGATATATTCCTAGAAGTGAGATTATTGGGTTAAATGGGAGTTCATTTTTAGTTTTTTGAGGAAACTCCATACTGTTCTCCACAGTGGCTGCACCAGTCTGCATTCCCAAAAGCAATGCACGAGGGTTCCTTTTTCTCCACATCCTTGCCAGCACTTGTTTGTTGATTTGTTGATGATAGCCATTCTGACAGGTGTGAGATGATACCATATTGTCGTTTTGATTTGCATCTCCTGGATGATTAGTGATTTTGAGCAGGTTTTCATATGTCTCTCAGCCTTCCTTCTGTATTCTTTCAAAGTATCTATTTAGGTCCATTGCCCATTTTTTGATTGGGTTGTTTATCTTCCTTTTGTTAAGTTGTATGAGTTCCCTGTAAATGTTGGAGATTAAACCCTTATCGGTGACAACATTGGCAAGTATGTTCTCCCAATCAAGAAGAAATGGATGTCTTATGTTTTTATTTGATAAACCTGGCAATCCTATTAAGTGGACCCTTGGATGATAAGGGCAGGGTCACAGGCTGGAGTTATCTACCTAAAGATCATCTTTTAAGTTATGAGATTGGATGAGATCATCAAAGAAGTGAGCATGGACAGCAATGACAATTGACCCAAGGATTGAGACCTGGCACTCAATGTACAGGTAAACATACTGAGGAGAGGATAAAAAGTCAGGAGGGAAACCAGGCGAATGTGGTATACAGTAAACCAAAATAAGGCAAGGGTTTCAAGTAGGAGTGATCAACTGTGTGTGTTGTTGCTAACAGGTGAAGGATGATGGAGATGAGGATGGAGAAGATATGCATCCTTATTGATACTTGTAGCGACAATTTTTTTTCTGGGTTGTGAAGGGAAAAAAATCTGACTAAGCATATGTTCAGAATTCTTTTGGAGATGGTAAATAGAGACAATTCTTTCAAGGAGTTTAATAAAGTGAAAAAAGGGAGGAAAATGAGGTCAAGAGGTCTTACCTTTTTAAATATGTAAAAGGAATTACACATGTTTGTATGCTGATGAGTATGATCCAAAGAGAGAGAAAACTGAATGATGCAGGAGGCAGAGGAGATACAGCTGGAAAAAAAGATCTTGTAAGGAAAGAGGGAATGGGATTAAGGAGAAAATAGAGGAAATGACCTTGGATTGAGATACAGGCCCCTCATAGTCACCTGTGACAAGCTGGAGTTCATGGCGCGGGCGCAGGAGTGGGAGGGGTGGTATTTAATGAATGTTCTGTTTGGGCTGCTTTGGTTTCCTCAGTGAAATGGAAGCGAGGTAGCACTTTGCCAGGTGTGATGTTTAGTTAGAAGGTGGAAGAACACTAAACCCCTTTGTTTCTTATCTGTCAACCTTTTTGCAGTTTCATTTTTTCTGAATTTGCTCATTTCTTCGTTATAAAACTTCTCTTCTATCTTGTTTTTTTTTTTTTTTATCCTATTTGATAGTGCTCGTCTTATCTCCCAGAATTCGTAAATTCTCTGAAGGCAGAGTTCATGCCAACTCATGTGTAAATTCCTCTGCCTTGATCATATAGTAGACGATCAATGAAAACTGATTAAGAGAATTAAGTTTTTTAAAATTAAATGCACTCATTAATCCCTCAAAACCTTTTATTTAGGCTAAAAAATATTCCTTTTTCTAACAAAGACCCAGGGTATACTGTAGAAGATTAAGATAAGTAAATCAGTTCTTTGATCTGTCAGTTATGAAAATTACATTATAGAAAAACCATGTAAAATTATATAGCAATGAACACTGAACCAAAAAGTACTTCAGTGTACATAAAATTGTGAAGTAGCATAAACATATAAATTCAGTTTAAAAGTGGAAGGAAAATTCTTGAAATAAAACCGGATGGATTCCAAACAGTAACCAGTAGATTCCACAAAGAACTTTAGATACAATTTTAAAACATGGAATTTAAAACAATGTTGCTAGTTATGTTATTCTAAAATATTAAGCAGGTGAAATTATGTAGATAATTTCAAAAGGGCAAGGAAATAAAAACAATTATTCTCAAGAAGTTCCCATATATTAGTGGCTCAGAAGTGTTGATATGCTAAGGTATTTACAAATAAAATAATAGGCAGTTGTATTTGGTGAAAAGATTAGGTATTAACTTCAAAAGCATAGGTAATTATGGCTCTGGTTTATTTTAGAGTACAGATCTAACCACATAGTATGCAAATTAAAAAATATTATATTCAGTGTTTATGTAATTGTGTGGTATTTCCTCTAAAATTATAGTGAAAATATCTATAATTATATAAATGCTCTCCCCAATTACTGTGAAATCTTATAATCGTTTTGCCTCTGTAAACAAAGACCTATTGTAACGTACTTATGAGAGTTCACACATTTCCACTCTTTTTTTAAAGAAGAAAGACATAGTCAATTAACCCTGTAAGGGTGAGTTATCACATAAATGACCTAACCTTCAATGATTAGCTGTAATGCTAATATTTTCCTTCACTACGACAAATACACTAAATCCCCTTTTAATTTACATATCATGCACTTAACACTAAAATTGTTTCAAACTTAAATCAGTTTTTAGTTATTTTCAATGAAATGATCTGTCTTCCATTTGTTCATACATTTCCAATAATGTCAAAGAAGCCACTACATCTGGATCCATTTTCAAACTATTTGATGTACTATATTCAAAAGAATAGCCAGCTCAATGCAATAATCAATTTAAAGTCTAAGCTTTTTATAAACAGCTAATTTGCAAACATGTGGCTCCTGAGAACTATTTCTATTTATTCTATTCTTTTCAGTTTCATTTATATTTTCAACTTCATTCTTCTCCTTCTGGAATTAACCATGTTTTAATTCAGTAAAAATTAATCTTATGGATTTTGGGTATGGCATGAAGCTGAGACTTTACATTTATACATACTTGACATCTATTATTTCTAAATCTGCAACATCTGTAATATATGCTCACTGGCTATGCTTCCTCTGGAGACCTGCCATTGTTTGGGGCTGCTTCCTTATTTCTGTGTTGTAGAGATGAGCTCTACCCTGACTGTGACTATTTCACTGGAGCTGCCTTTTGTTATTGCTTTCTACCGTTACAACACAGAGGCAGAGATTGCCAGAGCTGGAATGGTCTTCAAAGTCCATCTGGTTTATCCATCTTGCTTTATGGCTGAGGAATGATGTCCAGCGATGGGATTTAACTCGCATATACACTGAGTAGTGGGAGAACCAGGACGGGAATCCAAATCTATTATTGCTCATATTTCAATGCACTTTGAGCTAAATTTTACTTTTCCATCTTCCTTCTACATGAATTGATCAAGGTACTTCTTCTTTTGGTTTCTTTCTTAGGATCATATGTCTGTGAACCTAGATTAGATCTTGCATAAATACTTGCAATATACAACAAGCCACCATCCACTGACCTGCTTTTTCTCCAAGCAAATACTCTCCAAGGAGTGGTGTTACCTCCTTCTCTTCCGTGTCTCCCCAGTGCCATGTATTACCTCTATTATCACACTCGTCACGCTAGACAGTCAGTGTCCATTGTATTACCTGTCCCTCCTGAGAGACAGGATAAACATCTGGAGTCCCCTCAGCCTACTTCCCAGCAGAGTCCATGGGCCTGTGACCAGCTACGGACCATGTCTGAAGGCAGTGATGCGTGGCTGCCCATGCTTTTTGTCCCCTGAAACAAGAGTCTTGTTCAGCTGAAGGAACGTCCGAGAACTTCTTTCCCTATCTTTCTTCCAAGGCAGAATTCCAGACTCAGCGCCCTGCTGTTTCACTTTGCACAGTTGCCGCTTTTGGAGGTAGCCAGGGTGCTGCTGTTTACTTTCTTAAGCTTTTCCTTCTAAACCAGTTGAGATTACAACCCCAGAAAGAGTTCAAGGCAAGAAGAAAGACGAAGGAGGCTGTTAGTGATTGCTGTATTCTGGGAAGTATCACCTTCCTTGGGCTGTGTTTGAAGTAGAAATAAACACAGAAAGAGCACAGGAGGCAGAGTAGATAGGTATTATTATTTCTAATATAAATCTGTTTTCCAGAACCTCAAAGAACCAGATAGAAGACAATGGAGTTGATTCTGTCTGGGCTTAGCAATAACCGAATGCCAGTACCACACCAAGAATTGGCAGGAGTCATTCCCACCAACCTCCCATTTAGCTGTAGTTGGCCAGTGTCATGTTTATGTCTCAAGTCATCCTAAAGGCCAGGAGAAGGTTAAATTTCCTGAATGAGGGACAGAGGAATCTGAACGCAGTTGCCAGTGACAGTTTAACACAGTGGTTTCGTTTTAAGCATCCTACTTATCTAGAGTCATACAAGGCTAGGTTTCAATCCCAGATGTACCACTTTTTTGTTGAAGATTTTCTTCTTTTAAAAAATTGTATTGAATTTATTGGGGTGACATTGGTTAATAAAATTATATAGATTTCAAGTGTACAGTTCTATGATACATCATCTATATATTGTATGGTGAGTTCACCACCCCAAGTCAAGTCTCCTTCCATCACCATTTATACTCCCTCTATCCTCTTCTGCCCGCTCCCATCCTCCTTCCTCTCTGCTAATCACCATATTGTTGTTTATGTCTATCAAGGTTTTTTTCATTGATTAAGGTACTACATATGTGTCCTTATGTCCCCATTCTCCCTCCCACCCCCCCTCCCCACACACACACCTCTCCACTCATGCCCTCACCCTCCTGGTGTCTATGTCCATTGGTTATTCTTATATGCATGCATACAAGTCCTTCTGTTGATCTCTTTCCGCTTACCCCTCCCCTACCTTCCCTCTGAGGTTTGACGGTCTGATCGATGCTTCTCTGTCTCTGGATCTGTTTTGTTCATCAGTTTATATTGTTCATTATAATCCACAAATGAGTGAGATCATTTGATATTTATCTTTCTTTGACTGGCTTATTTTTACTTAGTTCCTTTCACTTTTTCACCAAGTCCTCCACCCCCTTTTTTTCTGACAGCTATATGTCCATTCTCTGTATCTATGAGTCTGTTTCTATTTTGTTTATTTATTTTGTTCATTAGACTGCACCTGTCTATCAGATTTAACAGATATCTCACTGCATATGCCTTCTATAAAAATATTGCTTGAAGTCAGGATTTAAAGAAATATTTTACATGCTACTCTGTAATAGTAATATTTTTAAGTAGGATAGTAAATCTCTTCTTTTAAAAATCTACTTAGAGTTTGTTTTTCTTTTACTACTAGTATGTACTGAAAACATATATCCCAACTGATATATGAAGCTTAAAAAATAATCAGAAACACAGATATAATTTTTATATAAAATTGCAGTATTAATTATAATATCAAAAATGAAAACAATAACAATATGATTTACAGTATGATTATGACATGACATGAGCCCCTAATATACTATAAATATTTCAAAAATTATTTAACAGCATTAGAAGATATATTGCAATATTTTCTCAATTTTCAGTTGTACATAGAGGACTGGGTGTGAATTATATACATGTATATACCTACTTTTGCTACACCCTCTGTGTGTGTGTATGTGTGTGTATTAAAGGAATATAAAAGTGCTAACAATTATCTTAGTTTTAGATAATTCAAAATTTTTCTTATTACTTTTCTAAATGTTTGAAATAACTTACAATGAATAGAAAGTATTTTATAATAAAGAAAATGTATATATGTTAACAAACTCTTGCCCTAGCTGGTTTGGCTCAGTGGATAGAGCCTCAGCCTGTGGACTGAAGGGTCCCAGGTTTGATTCCAGTCAAGGGCACATACCCGGGTTGTGGGCTTGATCCCCAGTAGGGGGCATGCAGGAGGCAGCCAATCAATGATTTTCTCATCATTGATGTTTCTATCTCTCTCTCCCTCTCCCTTCCTCTCTGAAATCAATAAAAATATATCTTTAAAAAAAGCCCAAAACTCTAAGAAATGGAAAACTTTATGGGAATGTAACCAGGAATCCAGCTAAAACTATTCAAGATCCTAGAAGGATATATTGGCAAATCAGCGATTAATGACAACATATTCATCACTTTGAATAAAATTAGGGAAGAGATCTGCCTTCCATGCCAGACTGTGATAGGGGCTTCCACAAAGTCCTGGAGTGGGAGATGTGGGAAGCAGAGCAGGAGGGAAAACTCTGTATTCCTAGATGACTTTTTCTTTTCTTTTTTTTTGCGGGGCATCAGGGGCAAAGTTCCTATATTGGAACTCTGTTTCACAGACAAGGTTAAGACTGTGTAGGGTTGTGGAGCTGGCATTCTCCGCAAGTGTCACCTGGAGCCTGAGACTCGATTGCCAGCTCAGCTTTCTAACTACAGTGTTTCCTGCACCCACATTCTTGATTCCTGAGAGTTACTCTCCTCTTAAAATGAACTATTGAGCCATATGCAAGAATCGTACACTTTCCTTTGAAAATATTTGACCAACAGAATGCGATTAAAATTATGTTGGCTAATGTGAGTTATAATGATTTTACCTATTGGGAGCTATTCATCTGTATGTTGTTTTTATCATTTCAGATGTTGTTTGTGGAAGGAGAGGGTGATTACTCGCCAAGATCTACATTATGTCATCTGCTCTGTTCTATAAACAGATTACATATACCATACAGACATAAGCTGTGGGTTGTGGTTAGCTAATTATGTTTAACACAAACACACACACACACGTTCAATTCATTTTAAAGGGATTAATTATAAGTGCTATATTTTAGTTATAAGGGCTATAGGAAATACCGCATCACAGTAGTATATCAGAGCCATTTAACAGGTTTTTTATTTGGAATATTATATACAAAACTGATTTTTCAAGAAAATATTCACTGAGTACATCAAAAACTATGAGATAATTTGGCAAAAGTGCTCATCTATATTACAAATAGATTTGATCCAGGTACATCTGTTGCCAAAACCTAACATTTCTATTTTTATTTCAAATCTAGCATACAAACTGCTTTCAAACACACTCATATGCCTATTAAAACTGAAAAATGTAGCTTAGCATTTGCCCTAGCAGCAAATAATTTAGATTAAAATTTAAATATAAAAGACTTTGGTTGTTAGGGAAGGTAAAAATTATAATAATAATCCATCTTGTTGGACAGATGCAGTGTTTATATTGTTCCCTTCTGTTCGCTGTGACGGATGCCTCTGATTGTCTATTCCATGTCTATTCTCCACCTGTGCCGATATGGCATGATTTTGACTGAGGTGGTATGTAGCCAGGTGCACAATTACATTTCTTAACCTCCCCTGCAGCTACAAATGGTCATGCAGTATTTCGGGCCAGTGAAATGGGAGTGGAAGTTTCTGGGTGGGAGTTCTAAACTTCTTTTTTTTTTAAAGACACAATTCTACTTGTATACAACTTTTGCTCCTTCACATCTTCCTGCCTAAAACACTGGATGTAGAAAGTCTAACCTGTGAACTGAAGCCACAGCCATGCATCAGAGGCTACTGAGCAGAAAGCTGAAAGAGCTTGAATCGTAATGGCATTATGGAGTCGTCAATATCAGTTTTAAGCAGCCTACCTCTAGGCATCTTGTTTCATGAAAAAAAAATCAACTTTATTCAATTGAGTCCCTGTAATCTGGGTATCCTGTAAAATGGATTCAAAATACCTTCTTTCCTGATAGAAGTACCACTTATGATTATCAGCAGATCATTGTTTAGTAGGTGTTGTTAAAGTCACTTAAAAATTGTCCACTTCGAATTCATGAAACAAAGAATGTTTGGATGACTTAAAAGTCTAAGTGTTCCTCCTCCTCGCCACCCAGAACATTGCTCTTGTTATTTATTCTGGAGAGTATGTTTCCACATTACAGAGTTTAGACTTTTTTAATAAAAGCATGATTTCTTAATAAAGATGTTGGGTGTCATATATCCTAAGGTTGTAAATCTGTTCCAGTATTGTATGACATTTTAATACCATGAACTGATGCTTATCACGATGTTTAAAATGTTCACCTCCAAAGAAAAAAAATCTCAGTGCTAACCAAGGTCACATATTCTATTCTATAGCCTAAAGAATCCCCCTCCCCACCGCCCCCCCCCTCCCGCTCTATAGCCTAAAGAATCTTTTTTTTTTCTTGCTCTATAGCCTAAAGAGTCCTAAGAAGGAACTCAATGAGTGTAAAACATTTGATTCTCATATCTGCTTCATAACTTAGTTCTATGAAGGCCCAGAAGTTTAGTAAAATACCAAAAGCATGTCCTTATGTGCTTTTGATACACATATTCTTTGTTCAGCATTTTCCTGTGTGGAATCACTGAACACTACAAAATGCGGCTAATGGTTTCATCCTATTCTGTTATAATTACTGCATGTTTTGTAACAGTACTTCATTAAACTAGGTATGACCTAGGTTGACAAATTAAGTGAATTCTGAATATTTCTCTGTATAATATTGGTTTTCTTTTCCTTTTTTTCTGAAAATACATTTAAATTCACTTTTCCATTAACTCACATTTTTCTCAATATTTATAAAATATATAAAAATATCAAATTTTTTAAAAACTGATTTGTTCACCATACATCATCTCCTAATAATTGTGCAATGCTTCACTACCATCATCATTACTGAACACGTATGATGTAATTGACTAGCTGTGGTAAGTGATTAGAATGGCGACCACAGAAGCAAATGCGAATGAAGGTGTGCATTCCTTACTTATCAGTATTTCATTACTCATGGTTCTTCCCATCCACCCAAGTTGCTATGGTAATTTTAAACGTGCTGGGTTAAAATTTGGTGGGGTGGGTGTTTGGAGTTACCAAGGAAATAGGGAAAGCACTAACTTTTGAAAGCTATCATTTATGTGTCTTCACTCAGATTACGTAAAATATATCCTATTGTCCTTTTCATGCTGTTTCAGAATTCTCCTGGAATTGTACTAATTTTATATTTGAGTGAGATATAACTGATAAATTATTTGAAGCAAAGCCTTAAAACATGATTATTTAAAACATGTAGAAATAATTATGAATAACAATCCTGGGAATGAACTATGCTTAAATCAGTACACAAAGTATTGCCTTTATAACAATAATTGGAGCAATTCATAGTACTATCACTTTCCTTATATCCACACAGACATTCTTGAACCATCCTTATGTCTAATCTCGCTACCAACTGCCACTCATGTAGTGGGCAATCTAAGATGGCAAAGTGAGATCAGGTTTGGATTGATGGATAATGTGGAGTTTAGAATCATCTTCAGACCAGCATACAACCATGAGTTGAACACCACACCTGCTTATAGATATTGGTACATTAATTATTCAAAACAAAACATCTGCTCATTTAATTAAAATTCACTTTATATCATGAAACATCTCAACCTTAGTTATGTGTTCTCTCATGAATTTTTTTAAAATTTTATTTTTAATCAGTTTGACTGAGGATTTCTTTATACCTATTCAAGGTACCAGTTTTAAGTGTACAGTTTAATGAGTGATAACTTATATATACACTTATGTAACCAGCACTTGAATCACAACATGAATTATCTCCATCAACCCAAAATGTTTAGTTGTGCCTCTTTGCTATCAGTCTCCCTAATTCTGTTCCCCGCAACTGCTGAATTATTTTATCTCTGTAAGTTTACATAACAATTAGACTTTCATAAAAAGGAAGTCAGACAGATTTTGTGTCTTCATATTTTCCCCTTTTGGTTAGTATAATGATTTTGAGATTCATCTATGATGTTGTGTATAGCAAGAATTTGTTCATTTCAGCTGAATTGGATACTATGATATGAATAAACTATCACTGTTTATTCATTTACCTGTTGATGGACATTTTGGCTGCTAATAGTTTTTGTTGCTGTAAATAAAGCTGCTATGAACTTTCATGCACAAATCTTTGTGTGGGAATATGTTTTCACTCACCTTAGGTAATTACACAGCAGGAGAATTGCTGGATCAAAGGTAAGTGTGTTTAACTGTAAATATTCTGCCAAATTGTTCTCCAAAATGGTTGTGCTATTTTATATCCCACCAGCAACATGAGGGCAAGCATTCCATCAGCTTCAGCCTCCCCAAATTTTTTTCACCATTGCATCAACTTAGACCACTAGGCTCTACTTTGGATTCTCTCTCTGGATCACAGTCTATAAACTCTCCCGGCAGAAAGTTTGGAAATGTTATGCCTCCTTAGACACCATTCTGACAGGAATCAAAATTCTGCCTACTGTAACAATTCCTGAAAACAACTTATAAAATACTAGAGGCCCGGTGCACAAAATTCGTGCACCCGGGCGGGGGGGGAGAGGGACCCTCAGCCTGGCCGATGCCCTCTCACAGTCCGGGAGCCCTTGGGGGTAGTCAGACATCCTTAGTGCTGCTGTGGAGGCAGGAGAGGCTCCAGTCACCATTGCTGCGCTCACCAGTTGTGAGCCTGGCTTCTGACTGAGCGGAGCTCCCCCCGTGGGAGTGCATTGACCACCACAGGGCAGCTCCTTCTTTGAGCATCTTTGGTCAGTGCATGTCATAGCGACTGGTTGTTCTGCAGTTTCAGTAGATTTGCATATTAGCCTTTTATTATATAGGACTAGAGGCCTGGTGCACAAAAATTTGTGCACTCGGGGGGTCCCTAAGCCCGACCCGTGCCCTCTTGCAGTCTGGGACCCCTCGGAGGATGTCTACCTGCCAGCTTAGGCCTGTTCCTTAGGGGATCAGGCCTAAGCCGGCAGTTAGACATCCCTCTGGCAGCCCGGGAGCCCTTGGGGGATGTCCACTTGCCAGCAGGGAGCAGGCCTAAGCTGCAGTTGGACATCCTTAGCACTGCTGAAGAGGCAGGAGAGGCTCCCACCACCACTGCTGTACTGGCAGCTGTCAGCCTGGCTTGTGGCTTAGCAGAGATCCCCCTGTGGGATTGCACTGACCACCGGGGGCAGCTCCTGCATTAAGTGTCTGCCCCCTGGTGGTCAGTGTGTATCATAGTGACCAGCCATTCCCAGTTGTTCTGCTGTTAGGTTCAATTTGCATATTACCCTTTTATTATATAGGAAAGAGGCCTCGTGAATGGATGAGAGCTGGCTGGTTTGCCCTGAAAGGTATTCTTGATCAGGGTGGGGATTCTGCTAGGGTGCCTGGCCAGCCTGGGTGAGGGATTGAGGGCCATTTTAAGACTGGCCAAACCCCCTTCAGGGTGGGGGTCAGCGCTGGAGTGCCTGGCCAGCCTGGGTGAGTGGCTGATGGCTGTTTGCAGGCTGGCCACAGCCCCTTCAGGGTGGGAGTACCTGCTGGGGTGCCTGGTCAGCGGGGTGAGGGGCTGAGGGTCGTTTTCAGGCTGGCCACACCCCCTTCATGGTGGGGGGTCCTGCTGGGGTGCCTGACCAGTCTGGGTGAGGGGTTAATGGCTGTTTGCAGGCTGGCCAAGCCCCCCAGTGGGAACCCTCACCCCATGAGTGTGTGGCCATCCTGGGTGAGGGGCTGATGGCTATTTGTAGACTGGCCATGGCCCCCAGCGACCCAAGCTCCCAGCAAGGCCGGCAGAAAGCAGGTATCTGGGATTTATTTATCTTCTATGATTGAAACTTTGTTGCTTTGAGTGGAGGCCACAGCCAGCCAGGTCAGGTGGGAAGCCTCCTGCCTGCTCCAGCTCTGTGGCTGCCAGCCGCCATCTTGGTTGGGTTAATTTGCATATAGTTGCTCTGATTGGCTGATGGGCATGGCTTGGGGCATAGTGGAGGTACAGTCAATTTTCATGTTTCTCTTTTATTAGATTAGATACTGTCCAGGTCCTTTTGTTGTATATAGTTAGAGGGCAAGTTCTATCCTAGCTACTCATTTGCAGTTGGAAGAAGAAATCTCACCCTTATAGTTTTTATGGTCATAGTCATTTATTTTCACTTAATAAATAAAAGTGTATTCTTGATAACAAAATACTTTTGTAGAATTCCTAATTTTTCAACTTTATCTCATTAAACATATATCAGACAAAAATGTTTTTATCACCATAATCTTTCTTTCTCAGTCCAGACCTGAGTTTTCTACACTTCTCTTTGCCATCTCAAAAATATTCATTAATTTTGTTAGGATTGCTAGTAGGAGGTGATATTTTCTTAGAGATTAACACAGTTCTTACCAATTAGGAGGGAAAATGATATACTATTTCTTGAAATTGAAAGAAATATGACCCTATAGAAAGTCATGCAATTCAGAAATAAATAAAAGAGAAAATGAAAATGATTCCATGGATTTACTTTGGAGTGTTTATTGCACTAATTTTTAGATAGCAAAAAATAGTGACTTAACATTTCACCAAGGTTTGGGGTTCAACTTCATCCATGTAATTACATAAAAATACCATGCCTGTGCTCCTTCTGGCTTATTCTTTCCACACTCAATCCCTTCTCTGCCAACCTGGATAGCCACGTTTACCTTCAGCACCACACTAAAAACTCTTTCTCCTGGTAAACAGGCCACTACAGTCACATTCCTGTGTGTTCTCTAAGTACTTTGTATTTTCCACTATTATGACACCTTCCAAATTATGTTGTAAACATCTCTTTCTCTATCTGACTCCACAACAAGACTGTAAAGACTTAAATGAAAGACTACATTTTACAAATTATGGCATCCCTAAAATACATCACAGTATATAGCATGAGAATGGTTTATATATGAAATTCTTATTTTAGCTAATAACATTAATATATTGGCTGTAAAATGGTTTTGATAAACACAACACTGAGTATCAATCACACTGTTCCTGTGTATCTCAGAAATGTTTCAGGTTTATAAGTTCATGAATATTAACACAAGAGAAAGTAGAAGTCAGAGAAATAATTTCTATTGGGTTGGAACCTAGTAGTCTGTACAATGCCATTTATTCAAACAGCACACTATGCATAGCCTTCCTATTTTTTTTTTAACATTTTAACATTTTCTGAATATGATTTTATTAATTTATTTTAAAATAGTTTTATTGATCTCAGAAAAAGGGAGAGGGAGAGAGAGAGATAGAAACATCAATGATGAGAGAGAATCATTTATCAGATGCCTCTTTGCAAGCCCCCTAATGGGGATTGTGCCCTGACTAGGAATTGAACCATAAACTCCTGGCTCATAGGTCAATGCTCAGCCACTGAGCCAGGCTGGTAGGCTGAGTGTGGTTTTATTAGAAATGAATAACTTCCAGTTTTTGCATCAGGGGCTACAGACAACTCTGTTTTCTGGAAAGATCCAAGTAAAGAGGGTGCAGGGTAGAGATTAACTTTAAGATTACCAAACCAGTGAGTCGGGGATTTAGCAATAGAATATCTTGGTCCTAATCCAGCAAGGGATGAGCCAGATATATTTCCTTGAGTGATATATTTTAAACCTATCAATCATGTGCTTTGCTATGCACAGAGGACAAATGGCTAAATCTAAGTCATCAGCTGAGATAAATTATACAGATTATGACTACTACTAGTTTCTTTCAGTAGCTAAAAGTAAAGCGGAATCCTTTCTACTATCTATTATATTCAATTCCTTTTGCTACCTAAATACTCACCTGTAAAATGAGAGTTTCTAACATTGACCAGGTGCCCCCTGCTTTTCTGTGATTTGAAAGTAATAATTTCTTTTGATTCCTAGGTTGCTTCATCTCAATTGGGAATCATTTAACTTCTTCTGCTGTTAATTCTATCAACTATAAAGTAAGGTTATTTCACTTGAAAATTCTTAAGGCCCTTTCCTACTGCATTTCGCTATGTGGTGTTAAATCTCTCAAGAATGTACTGGCGCTGGAGTATCGCACACTGAAGTCTACAAACAAAAATGCACTGGTGAGTTCGTTAAAGAAATAGATTAGAATTTTCTAAAGATATAAAAATGGCCAAAAGCTCAACATCAACAGTCATTTGGGAAAAGCAAATTGAAACCACAATGAAGTATCACTTCAAACACGCTAGGATGACTATCATAAAAAAGACAGATAATAACAAGGATTGGTGAGGATGTGGAGAAATTGGAACCCTTATACGTTGGTGGTAGGAATGTAAAATGGTGCAGCCATTTTAGAAAACAATTTGACAGTTTCTCAAAATGCTACGTATAGAGTTACTATCGGATCCTTCAATTCTACTTCTTGGAATATACCCAAGAGGAATGGAAACATGCCTACACAAAACTTGTTCATGAATATTCATAACATCCTTATTATTCATAGTAGCTCAAAATGGAAACAACCCAAATATTTATCAGTTGATCAATGGATAAACACAAAGGTTATTTACAGCCTTAGAATGAAATGTTATTAAGCAATAAAAAGGAAGAAATGAAGTAATGACATGTGCTAAAACATGGATGAACCTTGAAAACATTATGCTAAGTGAAAGAAGCCAGTTACCAAGGACCACATAGTATATGATTTTATTTATATGAAATCCCCAACATAGGCAAGTCCATGAGAACAGAAAGTACTAGTACATTAGTTAAGTAAACTATAGTAGCCATAAAGTAGAATGTTATACGGGTAATTTTTAATGGTTTGGAAGACAATTTAAAGACATGGGAAAATGCTCCAAAAACATTTATGGGGAAAAATTTTGAGTGCAAAATTTTATAGAAGAAAGAACACTATCAAAAGTATGTTTAAAAAATATATCTAAATTTTTTTCTTTCATGATTATACCAAAACTTTTTACACTGGAATTAAATGCTAGTTTAATGTTCTAATATTGATCTAAGGTGACATTATTTATTATGAAGCATTTCAGAACAGAACAGTCTGAAATAAAATTGTACAGTCTTTTTAATAACATGCAGCTGAAAAAAATTAAAAAATTTAAATTGCCATAACGGAACAAGTAAATGTGCTGTTTTTCCTTTGAATTCAGAAATGCTGCCAGTGAAACATTACTTTTATCTAAAAACTCCAGAGTTAGAATTATGCCCTATAAAATCAAAACCATATTTCAACAAATTTTTATTGATCACTTACTAATTGCCAGATACTGTTGGACACTGCAAATGTATATGACAGAATCACAGCCCTCAAGGAGTAATGAAAAGAACACGTATAAATAAGTCACAGTCAATGTGTGTGAATGGGGGTGGGGGAATGTGAACCTGTTCAGCTGAGCAAGTTGTAAGAGAAAGAGAAAAATTAACCGTTGGGAGCATGGGGTGGAGGGGATTGTCGGTTATGGCTTCTTATGGGAGATGATGTTTGAACAGGGCATTTAAAATTAAGTAATAATTTTAAAATTCAAATAAAGAGGATTAGAGCTGCAGGGTATGTCATATTAGGCAAAGGGAAAAACATGAACCAAAACAGTAAGATTTGAAACCATTCTAAGATCTGGGGTCTACACGTTGTTCATTATTGTAGATAAAAGTCCAAAAGGAAAGAGATGGGATATGAAATATGAGAAGTAGCCAGGACTTTGAAAGATAATGGATATATATTTTAAGATTTATCATGCCTAAACGCATCATAAATTCAAAATAATATTGGGTTACACAAGACAGAAGTTTATTTCTCTCATACATAAATAATTCCCCATCTAAGGCAAATTTGGAAGTTCTGACCATTATAAATTCAGATTATCTCTGCTGCTCCACCATCTTTAGCATCCCACCTCACAAGGTAAAAGAGGTGATCTAGCTCCAACACTCACATCTATAATCCACCTATCAGGAAATAGAAAGGGATAAAGAAAGACAAGCTACCACTCTTTAAGGATACTTAGTACAAGTAATACATGACGCTTTTCATTCCATTCCTTTGGCCAGAACTGAGGCATATGGCCCAAGTGAACCACAAGGGAAGCTGGGGAATTGAACCCTCAGTGAGGGCAGCTATGTGGCACGCGGGGGG
>PVJC01010474.1:0-43640 GCA_004026665.1 Murina feae
CACTGGGGACAGAGCCTGAAATCTGGCCATGTGCCCTGACTGAGAATTGCAGTGGTGACCTCTTGGTTCGTGGGTCCACACTAAATCACTCAGGCACACTGGCTGGCTCTGCGCCTTTCTTTTGGTCTTCCCACCCTATTCCCACTCAAGGAAAAAGACTGAGTAAAAACTAAGAAGCCATCAAAAGTGAGAGAATTTGCCCTAGGCTGGTTTGGCTCAGTGGATAGAATGTCGGCCTGTGGAATGAAGGGTCCCAGGTTTGATTCCAGTCAAGGGCACATGCCTGGGTTGTGGGTTCAATCCCCAGTAGGGGGCATGAGGCAGCTGATCAGTGATTCTCATCATTGATGTTTCTCTGTCCCTCTCCCTTCCTCTCAAAAATCAATAAAAATATATTTTTAAAAAATAAAAATAAAGTGAGAGAATTTCTCTCCTACACAAGGGAAGGTTTTAACTGTGGGCAAGACAAGACTAAAAGGAAGTAGCAATACTCACAATACAGGGCCAGAGCAGGGAAGAGCCTGGGAGCTAAGCATGGGATGCTAATACTGTGCCCACTGGGACCCGCTCCATCAGAGACCCAACTCAAACCTCTGGGGCTAAAGGACTTGATGTTAACAAAAGCAGCAGAGCTAGCAAGGCTACTAATTCATGTTAGAATGATAAAGTATATTTAACACTTATAAGTTTGTATTTTATTTGATACTTTGCTGTACATATATACATTTTTACAGGTGAAATCCATGATATATTTAGCTAATGGATTTTTTAATTTTTAAAAATTCTAACAATTTTTTAAGTAAAACTCTGAAATTGGGAAATGCTGAAACAAATCTCTATTTTGTGAAAAATAACACAAGTGGACCCTCTTCAAAGCAGAGTTGGAGCTGCAATCCTAGAGGAACGGAACTGCAAGTTTTGCTCTTCAAACCTTTGGGACGTTAAAACTGAGCAAACAAATAAACAAACAAACAAACAATCACAACAACAGAAACACTGGGCAAAATAACCTTTGAACTGAACCTAAAGCAGCATTGTATTCCAAATAATTGTTTGCAAAGATAACAGGAAAATTAAAGACATTCTTTAGAATTGGCTTTTCTGCACCTATAGAAATTCCTTACTTAATCTAACACCCTTAGAAATTTCTTCTATTTGTAAACATTCCCCTGTACCTCATTATCAGAATATTATTTGGATTTTCTGCCTGAATCAGTGTTTCCTGAATAGCTGTTTTCTTGGATCTCAAACACTTACTGCCTCTTACTTTGGTTTTTTGTTTTTAGATTAACAATTGCCATTGTAATTTTTCTCCAGTATTGTGCTCACTCGTTCAACATGTTTAAAGCTGAAGTGATATTTGTCCCCCAAATACTTCCTCTCACAACAGAATCTTCAATAGCAGGAATTGCCATTGCTAGGCATTTAAACCCTGCACATTTTAACTAATGCCCCCTTCTCACTCAGTCCCCATATCCAACTTGATACTAAGTCTCGAAAGTTCTACCTGTTAAATATTTCTTGAATTCACCTATTTTCTGCTGGCAACATTCTCTTTCACTTGGATTTCAAAAGCCTCTTAATTTATTTCCTTCTACCTCTTATTGTCCCTCCAATTATTATGCATATACTCGCTGGTGATTTTTTCTTAAACCCTTCACAAGCTTTACATTAGGGTTAGAATCCTCACATGGGGTGGTAGGTTTTTGCTAGTCAGTTTGCTGGACACTCAGATTCCATGATCTTTCCTTCCCTGAAACATAACCCAATTTTCTTGTGTTTTTGAGGAAGATGATCCCACCTATAAACTTGTTAGTCCTAATTGGTGGACCCTTATTGGCTTCAGCCAATCAGCACATAGCGTGTCTCTGGTTCAAAGAATGTGTACCTATCTGAGAAAATGAAACTTAAAAAAAAAGTATTTATTGCATTTGTAGGGGAAAGCAGCAGTCCACATTTCCAAGAGAGAACTGGGTGAGATTTTTTTTTCTGGATTTTTTTTTCAAGGAAGCACAGAACCTCTAGAAATACTGGCAGCTATCACACACACACACACACACACACACACACACACACACACACACACATGCACAAAAGAACTGCAGTTATATTGATGACACAGTAGGGTACTTGCAGAAAGCAGACATGGGGTGGGCAATAATTTAGTGCCTTTGGTCCATATTGAGGTGCTGGATAAGTCCTTACCTGAGGTTCTTCTGACCACTAGAATTTTCTATTACGGGAGCCAATAAATCCCTTTTGTGCCTTAAAGCCCATTTCAATTGCTTTCTGGCCTTTCTCTACCCCTATAGGCTCATGCTACCACTCTGAGTGAGAGTTACCAGGCCACATCGGCCCTCTTTCGACAACTTGACCACATCTGTTAAAGGATGGTGAGAAGCGAGGGAAATTCCTAAGCGAGTGGAATAGGGAAACTGAGACAAGAAAATTATACAAGGCCAAATAGTTTGAGGACCTTGCAGCTAGGTCCTAAATAACAAGCCATTATCTTTCCCAAACAAGGGCACTTGAAAACAAATGGCTAAATGCCTCTCCTCACTAAAGAATACAAGAAGGGAAGGGGGACGGTCAGGAGGAGGAATCTCAATGCAACAGAGAATACATAACGTGTATCAACCTGGATCTGCTAAGGCTGAAGGAGGGGAGGAAAGAAGAGGAAGTGTTAAAAGCCTGTCTCACTAAACAAACCAGTCAGCCCTTTCCAGAAAGGAAGAAAAAGGGGTGGCAGTTTTATTTCAATCCCTAACCCTAAGCCAGCAGTCTCAGGGCAAGTCATAACAAAGTGAAAGGGAGAGACCTTTAGAGTTAACCTATACCAGGATATCTGGAAGAGGAATTTAGAATCTGTGGACAGAAAGGTATAAAAAACAACCCTGGAGGACAGCAAAATGGCGGCATAAGGTAAACACCGTAAATGCAGCCGTGAACAACTATTTCAGAATAACCACGAAAAGAAAACACGGACACCACTCACACCCACAGGAAGGCTGGCTGAGTGAAAATCCTACAACTAGAAAAGAGCCTGAGACTCAGAGGAGTGGCAGAAGCAAAGTACAAAGGTACAGAGGCGCGCGCACGGGCTCGGGGAGAGGGCTGGCGCTGGAGGACGCGGTTCTTTTCCAAAACTGAGAGAGCCACAAGTTCCCAGCGACTCTGAACTCCAGTTCCAGGCGAGTTTCTGAGGACCCAGACACCTGGAGAAGGGGGACTGACTGGCACCGGGAGGAAATCCAAAGCGGGTTTCTCTCAGCGTTGCTTGCAGCAATTACCGTGGGATACAGAGACCCCGGGTCTCTTAGCACAGGGCTGAGAAACGCCATAGCTATTTGCTCCGCCCTGCCCTGCAAACTCCCCGAGGCCCCGCCCCTCCCAAGCTGCATCAGAGGCTTTTGCATATAAAAGGCTGAGTAGCCTAAGGCAAAGGCTAAATCAACACCTCCTTAAAGATACAGGAGCCAGCCTTACCCAGTGGCCAGAGTGGGACCATCCTAAACAAAACAGATCCACAAGGAACACACTCAGGGCAGATGCAGTGAGCACAAAAGCCCCACTGAAACAACTCTTGCCCCATAAGGGTGTCTCCAGCACAGTTCTCCCACTGTAGACACAGCTGACTCTCATAACCAAGTGGCTTAGAGGTTAATTCCTCGCAGTGATCGCCTAACTCAGAAAGGGAAGCAGCCAAAATGCGGAGACAAAGAAACAGGTCACAAATGACAGAAATGGAGGAAAGAAAATGACAGGATATAGAGTTCAAAACCACAGTTATTAGGTTTTGCAAGAAATTTCTAGAGACTGCCGATAAATTTAGTGAGACCGCCAATGATTTAGTGAGATCCTCAATAAATCTAATGAGACCCTCAAGGATATGATAAAGGACCAACTAGAAATTAAGCATACACTGACTGAAATAAAGAATATTATACAGACATCCAACAGCAGATGAGAGGATTGCAAGAAGCAAGTCAAAGATATGAAATATGAAGAAGCAAAACCCACCCAGCCGGAAAAGCAAAAAGAAAAAATAAAAAAAAAAGAAAGAAAAAGGATCAAAAAGTATGAAGATAGTGTAAGGAGTCTCTGGGACAACTTCAAGCGTACCAACATCAGAATTATACGGGTGCCAGAAGAAGAGAAAGAGCAAGATATTGAAAACCCATTTGAAGAAATAATGACAGAAAACTTCCTCCACCTGATAAAAGAAATAGACTTCCAAGTCCAGGAAGTACAGAGAACTCCAAACAAAAGGAACTGAAGGAGGACCACACCAAAACATATCATAATTAAAATGCCAAGAGCAAAAGACAAGGAGAGAATCTTAAAACCTGCAAGAGAAAAGCAGTTAGTTACCTACAAGGGGGCACCCATACGACTGTCAGCTGATTTCTCAACAGAAACTTTGCAGGCCAGAAGGGAGTGGCAAGAAATATTCAAAGTGATGAATAGCAAGAACCTACAGCCAAAATTACTTTACCCAGCAAAGCTTTAATTCAGAATTGAGGGTCGGATAAAGAGCTTCACAGACAAGAAAAAGCTAAAAGAGTTCATCACCACCCAACCAGTATTATATGAAATGCTGAAAGGTATCCTTTGAGAAGAGGAAGAAGAAAAAGGAGAGTAAAAATTATGAACAACAAATATATATCAACAAGTGAATCTAAGAATCAAATGAATAAAAAATCTGATGAACAGAATAAACTGGTGAATAGAATAGAATCAGAGGTATAGAAATGGAGTGGACGGACAATTTTCGGGGGTTAAGGGTGTTGGGGTTGCGTGAAGAGAATGGACAATAATTGTACACCTATGGATGAGGACAATGGGAGGGTAAGGACAGAGGGTGGGGTGGGAACTGGCAGGAGGGGAGCTATGGGGGAAAAAGAGGAACAACTGTAATAATCTGAACAATAAAGATAAATTAAAAAAAAAACCCACAAACAAAACAAAAAAAAACAACCCTGGGTCCTTGGACCCCCACCCGGATTGCTTTTCCAAACTAGTTAGGAAAACCCATCTGAGCCCCATCTCAGATGCAGTTTAGCATATTTGTTTGTTTCTTGAATCAATTTGCTTGCTTTAATTTTTTAAATAAATTGGCTTATCACTGTGCAATCATCTGGAGTCACTCATTTGAATTCATTCATACAGGAAGACAAGAACCAAGGAGGCGGCAATACTCTCCCTCTGACGCAAGGGGCTGTCCCCTAACACCTGTCTGGTGTCTGTGAGAGGTGCCTCTAACACGTGGTGCTGTGACATCTAAGAGCAATGATTGGGATCTGAGGTGGACTGCTGCTTTCCTCCAGCGATCACAGTGAATTCAGTCCCTTCAGAGAATCTCTTTGTTTTGCCATTGGGGTTTAGTGAGTTGCAGCATAACAAAAATTCAGAAGAACATACTAGGCCTGTCCAAATGAGCCTTACCAAAATTTAGGGGATGTCAGTAAATTGCCTAATTATACATAGACAAAGGAAAGATTGTCCATGCTATTCAGGTATCTGTTATGCATGGCTCTTCAGGATCCACAAGACAGGGTGGGGTTGGGGGAAAGAACACAGGAGGGCATATTTGAAGACATGCCAGTGAGCAGATATATTGTACAGCAATTTTTTTTTGAGGGAATGAAAATAATGCAAGAACCTGGAAGAATCCCATCTTTACAACTAGCAAGACTAGAAATACTACAATTGTTACAACAGGGCCTTTGACAGGAAAAATGGCTCAGTAACTGATGGCATTATTGCTAAGTAAAATAGAAGTGCATCCAGCCGGTATGAAACCTCCTTCTCCCCACCTCTCCATAGCAAAGGGAAAGAGGGGTCAGAGGCAAAGGAGGTTTTAAGTCAGATTAGAACAGAGACAAAAGGGGGGCTCTGAACACAGGCATGGAGATGAGTTCCCTGCCTAAGTGGGGTCAATTCCATTCTTTCGATATCCTTGTTTATTAGTAAAGGCCACCACAAGGCACAGTGTAGACACATCCACGGGTAACTTAAGCCAGAAATTCAGCTTACTCAGTAAGACTAGTTAATTCTGGAAATCCAGGCCTGAGAAGGGATGTTTTTCTCCAGCAGGTGGTGTCATAAAAGACTATGATGACATAGGAGAACTAGGATACTCATTCTCTCCTATGATCTCCTCTATTCTCTTTCAGATGGGAAACCAAAATCCTATACCACAAGATCCTACTCTGGGATGCAACCTAATGAATTGGGACAAATTTGATCCTCAGACCTTAAAATATAAATAACTAAATAATTTTCTTTTCTAATACAGCTTGACCCCAATATTAACTTGGAGACCAGGAAGTCTAGCCTGTAAATGGATCTCTAGATTGTAACACTACTCCCCCATTTGATTTGTTTTACATAAATAAAGACAAATGGCATGAAATGCCTTATGTTTAAATGTTTATGTAAGATAAAGATTTAAGGAAAACATAAAATGTCTATTGCCACAATGTCAGAAGGGTTAAAGGACACCTTCCTTATACCTTCCTCAAGAGGCTGACTTCTGTCCCTAGAGAATCAAACAAAACCCATCCCAAAGGTAGAACAAGCCTGCTTCTCAGTTCACTCCCCTTCCCAAAGAGCACCAGTAACTATTTAATCCCTCCTTTCCTACTGTCGAGTACTTCAAGGATACATTTATCCAACAAATAGGGCAGACATCAGGAAAAAGCTACCAAAACTAGCCTTAGGACCCAGACCTCCACTGAGCAACTGATAGAAATAACTTTCTGTATTTTTAACAACCAAGACAGGGCAGAGGAAGAAGAAAAAAAAGCTATCTGATAGAAACAAAAGGCTCAATTTTAAGCCATGTATCACCTCAAGGGCACCCAGCTTCCTTCCGGACTATAACAAACATCAAAGGTTCACTGTTATTCCTGTGGAGAAGAAGGACACTAGAAAAGGAAGTGCCTTAGGAAGGGGTCTCCTCAAAAACCATGTTTCTTCTGCCACAAGTGTGGCCACTGCAAGAGGAACTGTCCTCGGGTTCAGAGGGTCTCCAGACCGGAACCTACCCACACAATGCCCTTGAACTGAAGGGGTCCTATGCCTGAGGCAGCTTCCCACTAGGAAGAAGGGATGGAGCCATGGGTGATCCTTGATGTGACAGGTAATCACATTACTTTTATTTTATTTTTTTAGACATGGGGACTGCATGCTCTGCTCTGACTCATTCACCAGGGCCTCTTCCTTCCAAAACATGTTTGATCTCTGGGGTGAGTGGGCATCCTCAATGCTTCCATGTTACTCAACCCCTCAGCTGCAGCCTTTGGAATCTCACTTTTAGTCTTGCCTTTCTTATAAATCTGGTATGACCCATTCCCTTATTAGAGAGGGACATCTTGCCCAGTCTAAGCTTCTGGGTAATTAAAAACATAAACAAGACTAAGGAAATTAAAGGAACATTTATAAAAGATTTTAAATGCTCCCAATTCTCCTCCTAGAGGGCCGGAACTATATGCCAGCTGTATAGAAACTGCAGGAGGGGGGCTACTCCCCACTTTGTAAAGGAAAGAATGTGGTACTTTTCAAATGGAGGCCTAGTCTCCAGCCTTCTAAAAGCAGTCAAGGACTCCAGATAATTAAGCAACTCACTTTTAAGCACACTTAAGGAATAATTCTGTTACACCTCTTGAAAATGTGAATGTATTTACCAATGGAAATAAAAGACAAACCTATTTCTGGAAGTTATAAAACATATTTACCAATCTGAGGAATGTTAGTTACTTACTTATCACTAAAAAAAATTAAGGTATCTAAAAGTTAAGAATTAGAATTAAGTTAAAAAGAAATTGTGTGGTTTCAGTAAGGCAGAATTAAAAGTAAATTGTTCTAAAATTGATTATTTCTGAATGAATGAAAAAGAAAACAAACTAAAAGGCACTGGGAAGTCACAGAAGGTTTGTGCAAGTCGTAGGGAGATTGTTCAAGTTGAAGGAGGATTGCATAGAGGAAAGAAGCAAAGGAAACATATAGGTGAGTGACATCAGAGGAATGGTGGCATAAGGGCACATCTTTTCCTTTCTCCCTGATGTTTTAACAAGTTGGCCATCTATAATTCAACAAAGAAGTCTCTGCTGAACACAGATGCATGCCTGAGAAACCTGCTCACTGAAATACCAGGTGGGAATCCTGGAATAAATGGGGAGATGAAAAGGGAGGCAAGTGCAGATGGCCCACAGACACAGAAGCTCACAACTCAGCTGGGAGCTCACAGCTGGGCCGAGAGAGGGGAGAAAGCCCCAGGTATCAGGCGCTTCATTTAGTGTGGAGGAACAGAGCTTTCAGGGAGGCAGCCCAGCAGGGCAAGCTGTGAGCTGCAAGAGTGAATAGTGTCTAAGTCACTCAAGCGAGCAGCCAGCGACCAGCTATGAGTGGCAAGTAGCAAGCAGCAAGCTGCCAGCTGTGAGCAAACAGAGTGAACAGGGTCTCAAGTTGCTCGCTGAAGCAGAAAGAGCAAACAAATGATCACAGAGCCCTGTGGCTTCTTGGACTCCCAAAACTTGCCTTCTGTTGCCCTTAGAGTTGACTTCAGGAGCATCTACTCTAATAAAAGTGTAATATTGAAATTGACCATTTCTATGGGATGCCTAAGCCATGCCCATCAGCCAATCAGAGTGGCTGTATGCAAATTAACTCAGCAAAGATGGAGCCCGGCAGTGCAACCACAGAGGCCGATGCAATGCAGGCGGCAGGGTGGGTGGAGCACGCTGGACGGGTGGGCGGGTACAGGTTGGGCTGAGGGACCCCCAGAGTGCACAATATATTGTGCTCCAGGCTCCTAGTCTAATATAATAAAAGAGTAATATGCAAATTAACCCTCACTCCCTTACACCTAAGCCACACCCACCAGCCAAGCCACGCCCACTAGCCAATCAGAGCAATGATATGCAAATTAACCCAGCCAAGATGGCGGCTGGCAGCCACTGAGCTAGAGCAAACAAAAGGCCAGTGATGGAGAAAACTGCCTGCCTAGACCATCTGTGACCTCTGCTCAAGGCAACAAAGTTTCAATTATATAAGATCAATAAACCCCAGAAACCTGCTTCCAGCCAGCCTCACTGGGACCTTGGGTCAATGGGAGCTGTCCCCAGCCTGCAAACAGCCCTCAGCCCCTCACCCAGGCTGGCCAGGCACCCCAATAGGGACCCGAACCCCAAAGAGACTGAGAGCAGTCTGAAAATGGCCCTCAGCCCCTCACCCAGGCTGGCCACATCCCCACGGGGTGAGGGTCCCCACTGGGGGGCTTGGCCATCCTGCAAGCAGCCCTCAGCCCCTCATGCAGGCTGGCCAGGCACGCCAGCAGGTGGACATCCCCCGAGGGATCCCAGACTGCAAGAAGGCACAGGCAGGGCTGAGGGACCCCTCCGAGTGCACAAATTTTTGTGCAGCAGGCCCCTACTATTATCTATAAACCAAGAACTGTTGCAGTAGAATTGCTGTTTCCCTCTATGACTGACCCCTAGGTGGGGTGCTTAGAGAGGGACCTAGGGAGGTCAGGGGTTGCCATTAGGGTGAGGGAAAAACAAGCCCCACTCCCATGCTGTGAGGCTATACTGTCCTATGGAAGCCAGGGAGGCTCAAATCTGAGAGACCACAGAAGTAAAAACCTTGAGATTCAGCCATCTACTGGAACACAGTAGAAAGACCTCTTCAGAAATAAATGTGAAAACTAAGGAGGGCAGCAAATACTATGACCAACCACAGCAAAAGTCATGACCAGAAAGAAAATGAAAAACCACCAGCACGCAGGCTGGAACACATGGACTTGTGTGATATCAATGACAGGCATTTCCAGATTGCTGTTTTGAAAATACTCAACAAGATGGAAGAAAATACTGACAGGTAAGTTAATGCACTCATAAAACAAATCAATGAACAAAATAAGTATTTCTCCAAGAAATTGAAACTTTAAAAACGAATCCATCAGAAATCCTGGAAATACAGCATGCAATTAAGCGGATTAAGAATGAAATGTTGAGCATAAAAAACAGAACCAAGCAGTTAGAGGAAAGAACTAGTGATATCAAAGATAGGAATCAATAAATGGCACAGAGCGAGGAAGAGAGAGACTTGAGAATAAAGAAAAATGAAAGAGCTCTATGAGACCTCTCTGATTCCATCAACAAAATTAATATCAGAATCATAGGAATTGCAGAGGAGGAAGAGAGAGAGCATGGAATGGAGAGTCTATTAAAACAAACAGTGTATGAGAACTTCCCAAATTTCTGGAAAAAACTAGATCACAAATCCAAGAAGCAAACAGAACCCCTACTTACATCAATCCAAACAGGCTCTCTCAAAAGCACTTGGTAAATGAAGCTGTCAAAAATTATTGACCAAGAAAAAATTCTCAAAGCAGCCAGAGAAAAGAAGGAAGTGACCTACAAAGGAAAACCTATTAGAATTTCATCCAACTTCTCAACAGAAACTCTACAAGCTAGAAGAGAGTGGAACCAAATATTCAAATGTCTGAAAAAGAGAAATTACAGCTGCAAATAATATATCCGCAAAATTATCCTTTAAATATCCTTTAAATATGAAGGAAAAATAGACATTCCCAGACATACAGAAGCTGAAGGATTTCATCACCATAAAACCTCTATTGCAGGAAATACTCAAGGGAGTTAATCTACCTGAAACAAAGAGCATAATATCACAACACTACGAGTAAGGTCACCAAAAACTTACAGCATAAACAGGGAAAATTTGTGACAACAAAAATATACAAGAGAAAGGGGAAAAGGTCTGAACTGGCAAAGGAAGATGAAAGTCAGATGTACTCAAAAGGGGAAAAAAAACTATGGTATATATGCAACTTGATTTTTTATAAATCTAATGGCAACAATACACAACAATTCCCAAACCAGAACAGTTAGCTTAAAGAAAGAGGAAAACAGAGAAAGGATGTATGGAATGCTACCAAACAAAAACAGGAGACAGAAACCTAAAGGAAGAGAACCAATGGAAGCACAGAGCTATCAGAAAACAAAAAATAAAATGGCTATAGGAAATCCTCATACATCAATAATTACCCTAAATATAAATTGTCTGAATTCACCAGTAAAAAGGCACAGATTAGCAGAGTGGATCAAACAACAAAGCCCAACCATATGCTGCCTACAAGAGACATATCTAAGCAGTAATGACAAATTTAGGTTCAAAGTAAAAGGGTGGAAAATGATTCTCCAAACAAGTAACATTCACACAAAAAGCAGCTGTAGCTATACTTATATCTGACAAAATATATCTCAAGAAGACAAAGATGAAAAATTTATAAGGATAAAGGGAACACTACACCAAGAAAACATAACACTTCTTAATATATATGCACCCAACTAGGGAGCACCAAAATCTATAAAACAAATACAAACTAAAGGGGGGGAAAAAAACAGATCAAAACACAATCATAGGTGAAGACTTTAGTACTCCACTGACAGCTCTATACAGATCAATCAAGCAGAAAATCAATAAAGAAATATCAGTCCTAAATGAAACACTAAACCAAAGGGACATAAGTAACATTTATAGGACATTTCATGAAGCATTCTCAAGGGTAGACCATATATTGGGTCACAGAACTAGCATCAAAAAATTTAAAAAGATTGAAATTATACTAAGCATATTTTCTGACTACAAAGCCTTGGAATCAGAAATCAATTGCATAAAGGAAGTAAAGAAACTCACAAATATATGGAGATTAAATGACATAGTACTAAAAAATGACTGAATCAGAGAAGAAATAAAAGATGAGGTCAAAAGATATATAGAGATAAATGAGAATGATAACGCAACATAACAAAACCTCTGGTATGCAACAAAAGCAGTAATAATAGGGAAGTTTATATCATTACAGACCTATTTCAAGAAAAAAGAAATTGCAAGTACATGACCTAACAGCAATCTTAAGGTACAGAAAAAGAACGACAAAAGCTATCCAAAGTCAATTGTAGAAAAGAGATAATAACAATTAAAGCAGAATGAAATGAAATAGAGAACAAAAAGACTATACAAAAATATCAATAAAACACAGCTGGTTCTTTTAAAAGATTAATATAATTGACAAACCTCTGGCTAGACTCAGTAAGGAAAAAAGGGAAAAGACCCATATAAACAAAGTCAGAAATGAGAGAGGAGAAGTCACCATGGACATTACAGATATACAAAGGATCATACTAAAATATTATGAAAGACTTTATGCACCAAATTCAATAACCCAGAAGAAATGGATAAATTCCTAAGAATACGTAACCTTCCTAGACTAAATCATAGAGAACTGGAGCATCTGAATAGACAAAACAGCAATGAGGAAATTGAAGCAACCATCAAAAACCTCCCAAAAATCAAAAGTCCAGGACCAGATGGCTTCACCAGTGAATTTTGCCAGATGTTCAGAGAAGCATTAAAACTTATCCTTTTCAAACTCTTCCAAAAAGCTGAAGAAAAGGCAATACTTCCTAACACATTCTACAAGGCCAATATAATCCTGATGCCAAAACCTGGCAAAGCTAACACAAATGAATACATGCAAAAATCCTAAACAAAATACTAACAAATCAAATACAATAGTGCATCCAAAAAATAATTCATCAAGATCAAGTGGGATTCATCCAAAGGGCACAAGAATGGTGCAACATTCACAAATCAATCAACATAATACACCACATTAACAAAAGAAAAAATAAAAATAATATTATCTTATCAATAGATGCAGAAAAAGCATTTGATAAGATGCAACATCCATTTATGATTAAAACACTCAATAAAAAGAAAGTACCTCAACATAATAAAGGCCATCGATGATAAATCCTCAGCCAATATCATACTCAATGGTGAAAAACTGAAAGCTTTTTCCCCAAAGATCAGGAAAAAGACAAGGATGTTCACTCTCACCACTCTTCAACATAGTGCTGGAAGTTCTAACCAAAGCAAGTACAGGTTTCAAAGCATGTTATCTCTTTGAAGTAGATAAAAATTTATAGAACTGTAAGGAATATCTATATTTATGAAAATACCGACAAATAATCAGAAGAAACAAAGATTGGTTATAGGACTGAATGAACTAAAAATAAGTGTAGTTTTTGTAACTTTTTGTCAAAAGTATTACTAGCTTTTAATCTTTTTATTTTCCAGACATAAAGAAACTTATTTTTAAAGTATTTTTATTATACTTTCATAAACAGTATTAAGACATTTATATTTTTCTCTGTACCTGTTCCCTCTGAAATTTGAAAACTCTTTAGTATTATTATTCTCATGGCAATGTGTTTATTTGCATAAATCTAATAAGAATCTGTTTTCTTCATAACAGGACATTAAGCCTGTTTACAATTGTGGTTTTATTAACCAAGACTGGAGGCTGGAAAGTCCAAGCTTAAAGCACCTGCAGATTTGGTCTGGCTTCCTGGTTCACACATGATTATCTTCTCACTGTGTCTTCATATGGTGGAAACAGTGATGGATTGCTCCTTTTAAGGGCACTAATACCATTCATGAGGGCCTCACCCTCTGACTTAATCACCACGCAAAGGCCCCACCTCCTAATACCATCACATTAGAAATTAGGTTTAACATATGAATTTGAATGGGGGTGGGGGTGAGTGGCACATTCAATCTATAGCAACATGGGTACCTGTGTGTCAAGAAGATGGCTACTACACACAAAGTATTATGTACATGATTTAAAAAGTAGAAGACAGAAAAATAAGGAGAGAGAAGGAAGAAAGGAAAGAAGAAAGAAGGAAGGAAGGAAGGAAGGAAGGAAGGAAGGAAGGAAGGAAGGAAGGAAGGAAGGAAGGAAGGAAGGAAGGAAGGAATGGGGAAAGGGAGAGAGGGAAGGAGGGAGGGAGGAAAGGAGGGAGAGAAGGTGGGAGGGAAGGAGGGAAGGGACAAGGAGGAAAAGAAAATTTATTTAACAAATATTTTCTGAGTGTATTCGGTACCAGACTATAAAGTGAAAAGGAAAAAAAAACACACAAAACAAAATACAACAAAAAATACAGCACTATTCTTACTCTTGAGAAGCTAAGTGTGTTCTAAATTATATGCATAAAAAATAAGAAAAGCATCTGTATACGTGGTAGATTAGGTTAGTAAACCACAGATGTATGTACCAGTATTTACCAGAACTGAGACACATGTGAAATGAAACCCAACTAGGAAAAACTTCATAGAGCAGGTGATATCCAAGCTGGGTGTTACCCACTGAGTAGGAATTTCTGAAGCAGAAAATGTACCAGCCCACTCATCAGCACAGATACACAACCATGAGACATGGGTGGTTTCCATCAAAGAAGAACAGGAACAAGACCTTTCTGGGGGAAGGAAGACAACAAGAAACTCCAAAAGGGGTCAACCCCACCGACTCCCATCTCTTTTTTCAAACTTACTAGTCAGATCATACATGTGTCCTTGAGTAATGGCAGAGGCCAAAAACTTAAGACAAAGGTAATGCTGTTTTTGTTCTCTTTGAACATAAACAAAGTTAATGATTAAGTCTATGGGCAACCAGGAGCATGGAATTCCTCTTGAGGGAGAAGATCAGAAATTTATAAGGACAATCTTGTTTCTACCTTCATGAAGATGCTCCTCTCAAATACTAACCACACTTTATTTTTTTATTAAAAAATTTTAATATTGACACTAGTACAAATGTCCTCCATCCCTCCCCTCACTTTGTCTACCTCCACCCATCTCCTGCCTCCTCCTTCCTGGCCTTCACTACACTATTGTCAGTGTCCAGGGAATATATCCTAACCACACTCTAAGATAAGGGAAAATAAATAGGAAGTTAAGTTAAATATTAGTGAGGTCTTTATGGCCATACTCACTTCTAGGCAACATCTGCCAATCCAAGCATTTATTAACACAAAACTAATATTTGTATCTCATTCGTCCAAATCTTTCTGTCTCTCAATGGAATACAGACTAGAGAGCTTTTAAAAAAAGGGTGGGGGTATTATTTATTATCTTCCTAAAATCCCAGTTGGAGAATATTAAGTAGTAAAGTGACATTAACTATGTTATGTTTTTAAAAGTTTGTTCTGGCTACTGAGTGAAGAATGCATTTCTGGTGGTCAAGCGGGAAGGTAGGAAAGGTGGCAAAGTGATGCCATAACAGAACAATGATTGTGAATAGGGTGCTATTAAAGGGTATGCTGAGGAATAGGTAGAATAAGGATACATTTTTGAGGTGATGGAAGGTAGAAACAGAAAGATGATGGATGATTCCTAGTTTTTTGACATAACTAAGTAGATGGAGTGTAATTTACTAATAGAAAAGACAGCCCTAGTGGGTTTGCCTCAGTGGATAGAGTGTCGACCTGTGGATAGAAGGGTCCCAGGTTCTATTCCAGTCAAGGGCATAAGATAGGACTGTGGGCTCAATCCCCAGTAGGTGGCATTCAGAAGGCAGCCAATCAATGATTTTCTCTCATGACTGATGTTTCTATCTCTCTCTTTCTCTCCCTTCCTTTCTGAAATCAATAAAAATATAAAAAAGGGAAGAAAAGATAGCAGAAGAAGGTTTAAAAGTAGAAGTACATTTAAGAATTTAGTGTTAGACACATCAAGTGTGAGATTTATATCAGACATCTAAGTGAACTCATCAGGTACAAAGTTAGATCTGTGAATCTGGAGTTTAGATAAGGGCTAGAGACATCATCTGAGGCATTGTTGATATATAAAAGGCATGTCTATAGAGGGACAACTCATAAATTATAAATATCATTCTTAGAATGTAGAAATAATGTATACACCCTACACTTGAAGTTATCTCATGTAAAGCAACAATAATGAACATATATTTTAGGCATGATTTCTTTAAGAAAAGTTAGAAATATATCTCTCTATGCCTTTTATTTTGGGCATTTTTTTTACAGTATAATGACACCATGATGAGTACATGAGCTCTGTAGTTTGGATGAAATTAAAGGCAAGAGTATATTGATAATTTTGACAGGAGTAAACACATACACATATATGCATGGTGTGCACACTGGCTCTGCCTTACACATTCAGTGATACTCATCTCTCCCTAGTCCAGAGAACACATACGCCCACCCCCACCCCCGCTCCACCACCACCTGAGATAGCATCTCTTCATGAAAACAAAATATCTTCAAATCTTATACATTAAAATCACATGAACTGTGCTGTGTTTCAGTTTTTGATTTAGGATTTAAACTTCCATAACTAAATGCTGAAGCTATTAAGGGTGATTCTATTTTAGAAACAAACAGATAAAAATGAGTTGCTGAAATTCATGCTATCAATAGATCTTTTAATATCATGACCCTATGGGTACATGATAAGGTAACATTAACATTAGTCATCCAAATTTTACCACTGTTCATCTCTTCATGCCTGACTTGGGATCTTGGTCAGGCCCTGCCTCCTTGTTTTGCAAGTCAAAATCTCTTTCAGTTATTTTTTGAAGCGATTCTAGGAAGTTTCTCAGATGTGCTTAGCAACACATGCTATTTAAGATTTATATTTGACTAGAGGCCCAGTGCACAGACATTCGTGTACTGGGGGGTGCGGGGCGGCAGTCCCTCAGCCCAATCTATGCCCTCTCACAGTCTGGGAGCCATCAGTCGGACATTCCTAGTGCTCACCAGCCATGAGCTGGGTTCAGGGCTTCTGGCTGAGCAGTGCTCCCCCTGTGGGAGTGCTCCTGCATTGAGTGTCTGCCCTCTGGTGGTCAGTGCTCATCATAGCAACCAGTTGTTCCTCTGTTAGGTTGATTTGCATATTAGCCTTTTATTATATTGGACGGCCAAGACTCACTCATGAGAGGTACCTTCTCATGACCACTTTCATCAACCCTCAAGGAAAACACTGCCTCCCTGACTTAGGTGCTGTCTCCTGCTGGTCCCAAAGCTGAAAAGCTTTTGGGTATTAAATCAACTCCTACCTTCCTACTCCACCATGCCTGAGCAGAAATAGGTATATATTTTACACCTTTCTGCCTGGATCTTCCACAGATGTAATGACATTATTGCTCAGGATCTAACTCTATTGCCTTCTGCATGCCCTACAGCACAGTGACAATTTCCTCAGACAATCATTCTCACAGAAGAACGCAGAGCAAGGCATTCATGTCTGTGGTATAGGAGGACACCACAATAGAAGTATTTAAGCATAGATCCAGTCTCCCATTTTCCTCTTTGCCTTCTCTATCCTTACTTCTTTCCCTCATAACTCACAGGGAGTCCCTTCTCTTTCTGTGGCTCACATTTATTCTCCATTACCTGGGTTTTACATCAGTCTCTGTACTGGCTTCTTTTCCTCAGACTCCACACATGTTTAAGTCTGCTTATAAAACTATAAATGTCAGTGATGTCATCTTCATGGTGGTGTAAAATGTCCCTTCTTTTTGTCCCCCTTTTAAAGAATAATTAAGCATCCATCCACAAACAAAAGTGTCTGTGTGGGAGTTCTGGGATCCAGCATCATATCCCACAGGTCCTAGAAAGACTCTCACCCAACTGTGCATTTGGTAATAGGCAGATTCATTTCAGTACACGCTGCAGGACCAGCAGGAGCTAGCAGGCCTGTCCCCAACCCCTTTCAGTGACAGTCGGGAAAAACATAGAGAGTGCTGACTTGGACAGACACCAATGGATGAGAAAAAAGCATTTTAGACGTTTAGCCTTCCCAGAGGAGATTAAAGCATGCCATCCGGACAGAAGAACAATACAAGCTTGGATGCATTGGAGAGGGTAAAAGAAACTTTGTCAGCACCACATCTCCAAGGTTACATAGCAAGAAACTGAACTAGCCAATGGTCACTTCCCTGAGAGGAAAAGAGGAGCAGTGAGTGAGTGCTTGCCTATGCCAGGTGTGTGAACACTGCTGGAAAAAATTTGTTCTTCTCTAGCGGTACCCAAAGTACTGAAGGGGGACCTCTATGACTGGGGAGAGGGAGAAGATAAGGAAAGAGGCAGATAGAATATCAAAAGGCATTAATGAGATGTGGTTCCTGCTGACTATACTCATGTCTTCAGCAAAAACTCTGACCATGTGGATCCCCCAAAAGCACTGTGAAAACCCCAAATGTCCCAAATGCTGAATCTATGCCTCTCTCCAGTCTGTGGCGGGCTCCTCTGTACACTCCCAAGTAAAAGCAGAGCACTCTCGGAAAATTAGGTTCTATGACAAGGGAGAAGCCACAAACTTGAATTGCAGCACCACCTTCTGAAAAACAAAAGAGAGGTTTCTCACAGCCAGTCTGGTAAGTTTTAAGAATCACAGAAGTCATAAAAGCTTAAGAATTCTGCCATAAGAGGGAGAAATAAGTGTGAAGCAGGTGTCTTCAAAGATTGTCAAAGAAAAAATTTCAGATATGACATAACTTACTAATAGTACATCACACCTGAAGACAACTAGTAAAGGTTTGAGAAGGTGTCTATTACTTCAAATGTAAATGCAGCATTCAAAAACTCTGAGGAGTGTGAAGAATCAAGGAAATATGTCATTACCAAAAGATAATAGCGATTATTCAATAACTGAACTCCAATACATGGAATTTTCAATGTAAGTTGATAAAAAAATTCAAAATGGCTATTTTGAGGAAATTGAACGAACTATAAGAAAATACAGAATTGCAACTGAACAGAGTTAGGAAAACAATGCCTGAACAAAATGAGAAATCTAACAAAGAGATAGCAATAAAAAATGAACAAAACAGAAATTCTGGAGCTAAAGAATTAATGAAATTGAAAAAAATTCAATAGAGAGTATCTATGGCAGAGTATACCAAATGTAATATAGAATCAATGGTCTAGGGTACAGGAACGTTGACATAACCTAATCAGATGAGAGCAACAAAAAAGTATAAAAAAGAGCCAATAAAGTGTATGTAATCTATAGGAATCCGCGACATGTATAAATAGAATAATTACAATCCAAAAAAATAAGAGAGAAAAAAGGGATCAGAAAATTTATTTTAAAAATAACTGAGCCCTGGCTGGTGGTTCAGTTGGTTGAAGTGTCATCTCATACACACCAAAAAAAAGGTCATGGGTTCAATTCCCAGTCAGGGCATATACCTAGGTTGCTGGTTCAATCCTTGATGTAGTGCATACAGGAGGCAACCAATCAATGTTTCTCTATCACGTTATTTTTTCTCTCACACTCTAAAAATCAGTGAACATATCCACAGGTAAGAATTTAAAAATAATAAAATAATATATAAATAAAATTTAAAATAACTGAGAGCTTTCCAAACCTGGGATGTTGGACATCCGGTTTCATGAAGCAAACAGATCACGCAATTATCTTAATGCAAAAGATCTTCTCCAAGACACATTACATTGAAATTGTAAAAACTAAAAGACAAAGAATTCTAAAAGCAGTAAAAAAAAAAGTTATAATCTACAACCTTAACTTATAGGGATAACTTAAAAGTATCCCCATAAGGCTATATGCAGATTTCTTAGCAGAAACCCTACAGACTAGGAGAAAGTGGAATGACATATTCAAAGTGTTGAAAGAAAAAAAAAGTTCCAACCAAGAGTACTAAGTCGAGCAAAGTTATCATTCAGGTATGAAGGAGAAATAGACTTTCCCAGACAAATAAAATTTAAGGGAATTCAAATTTTATTGAGTATGCCTTGCAATAAATGCTGAAAGAAGTTCTTCAAGCTAAAATAGAGACATTAATTAGTGACTTAAATCATATGAAACTGTACAACACACAGTTAAAGGTAAATATACATATAATCAGATTTAGAAAACTTGAATTCTGTAATAGGATGGTATGTTAACCACTTAACTATAAATGTTTAAGAAAAAAATTTTTTTAATAATTAGTTAATGAATAAACAATATAAAATAGGAAAAATTTGACATAAAAATATAAAGGGGGGGATAAAAGAGTGATGTTTCATATTCTTTGAAGTTACTATCAGATTAAAATAAACTATTTTATCCATAAGATGTTTTATGTAAGCCTCATGGTAACCACAAAGAAAAATTTAGATTAGATTAACAAAAAATTTTTAAAGGAGAAACATAATGTAGTACCACCGAAAAATCACAAATTTACAAAGATTGGCAGAGGAAAAAAAAAAAAGAATGAAACAATAGAACTAAAGAGCAGTTATAAAACATAGCTCTATATCAAGAAATACTTTAAATGTAGATGGATTAAATTTATAAATAAAAAGACACTGAGAGACTACATGGATTAAATATCAACATATATTTGATAACAGCCACAGACCAAAAGTGAAGATATGGGAAAAGATGTTCCATGCAAATGGAAACAAACAAAAAAAGTGGGAGTAGCTACACTTATATAAGACAAAATCATCTTTAAACCAAAAATAGTAATGAGACAAAGGAGGCCATTATACAATGATAAAAAGGCCAATTCATCAAAAATATATATATAAATAATAAATATATATGTATCCAGCATTGGAGGACTGAATATATTAAGGAAATACTAACAGACATGAATAGGGAATTAGAAAACAGTATAATAACACTAAAGGACGACAATGCCCTGTTTTCCGTAATGGATAGATCATCCAGACAGAAAATCACCAAGAAAATGTTGTACTAGAACCATACATTAAACTAAATGAACTTAACATCTATAATAATAAAAGGCTAATATGCAAATAGTCGTCATGCCAACACGTCATAACAAGTGATCAGCAGTAGGCTGTGTGTGCAGTAGGCATGGGTGGACAGGGCTGTGTGCTCAGCGAGGCCTGGGAACATGAGGCTGCTTCCCCCTGCCGGCATGGCTTAACAGGGGGCGTGAGGCTGTGTCCCCCACCTGGCACCAGCCAGGGACAGGGCAAATAACAATATTAAAATATTTCCTCTAATTAATTCCCTTTTAATTTTGTCTACCAGGCCACTAGTACATTTATAAACATTCCATCCAACAGCAGCAGAATATACTTTCTTCTCCAGTGCACACAGAACGTTCTCCAGAATAGATCATATGATACACCTCAAAACAGAACATAACAAATTTAAGAAGTTTGAAATAATACCAATTATCTTTTCCAGCCACAATGGAATGAAAGTTTAATATGCAATAATAAAAGCTTAATATGCAAATTTTCCCCTTGACCAGGAGTTCGACCAGGAGTTTGATCACTCGCTATGACATGTGCTGACCACCAGGGGTAGTGCAGAATATGGTGGGTGTGGGCGCGAGGCACTGGCAGTGGGCAGCAGTGCAGGCACTGCCAGCCCTGATGGACCCCAAGGAGAGTAGGACCATGGCAGGATAGGCAAGCACTCACTCACTGCTCCCCTTTTCTTCTAGGGAAGTCACCATTGGCTAGTTCAGTTTCTTGCTATGTAGCCTTGAAGATGTGGTGTTGACAAAGTTTCTTTTACCCTCACCATCCCAAACCCTAACCCTAACCCTATCCCTATCCTAACACTATCCTAACCCTAACCTTAACCCTATCCCTATCTCTATCCCTATCTCTATCCAAACCCTAACCCTAACCATAAGCCTAACCTTATCCCTACCCTAACCCTAACCCTATCCCTATCCTAACCCTATCCCTACCCCTATCCTAACCCTAACCATAAGCCTAACCTTATCCTTATCCTAACCCTAACCCTAACCATAATCCTATCCTAAACCTAACCCTAATCCTATCCCTATCCTAACCCTAATCCTAACCCTAACCCTAACCCTAACCCTAACCCTGACCCTAACACTATCCCTATCCTAACCCTAACCCTAACCCTAACCCTAACCCTGACCCTAACACTATCCCTATCCTAACCCTAACCCTAACCCTAACCCTAACCCTAACCCTAACCCTAACCCTAACCCTATACCTATCCCTATCCTAACACTATCCTTAACCCTAACCCTAACCCTATCCCTATCCTAACCCTGGCAGGTGAACAGGAGGCACCAGGCCAAGGCAGGTGCAAGCAGGGCCCGATCACCATGCGGATGGCCCCACAGATGGTGACCAGCAGTGGTGGTGGGAGTGTGGCCGCTGTCCAACTCCCAAGCACTGAGGGAGCCGGGTGGGGGCCATATAGCCCCGCTGATGGCAATCACTAGCTATCCTATGTAATAAAAGGCTAATATGCAAATAAACCTAACTGCAGAATAACCAGTAGCTATGACATGCACTCACCACCAGGGGCAGACACTCAACATAGGAGCTGCTCCACAAGGGGGGCACTGCTTAGCCAGAAGCCAGGCTCACACTGTTGAGCACAGCCACTAAGGATGTCCGACTGACCCTACAAGTAGTGGGCCTAAGCCGTCAGTCAGAAATCCCCTGAGTGGTCCCAGACTGCAAGAGGATGCAGGCTGGGCTGAGGGATGCCCACCTACATGCGCAGGCCCTTAGTTACCTCTTTGACATCATTTAATACCACTCATCTCCTTGTCATGATACCTTAACCACTCTGGTCTTCAATCTGGTTCCTGAATTGCTAGGCTCTTTTTGACCTTTGGACATTTGCAGAGGTTGATTCCTTTGGTTAGAAATGCTCTTCTCCAGAGTTTCAAGGGCTGGCTCATTCTTGCCATTAATATGACAGCTGAAATTCCTGTTCCCCCAGAGAAGCTCGCTGGTCACTCTCTGTCCCATTGCCCAATGTACTGATTCATCATCACAGCTTCAGGACTGTTTTTTTTCTTCCTTCCTTCCTTAATTAATTTTTAATTTGTGCCTCTCCTGCCACCTCTCAGCCTGACCCCATAAATGAACTATAAAAGGAGAAACATAATTGCCTTGTCTAACACTACATTATCAATGCCTAGAACAGTGCCTGGAACATATCGACACTCAGTAAGTATGTATGTAAGTGAATGAATAATTCTCCCTCATCTCATTTGTGAAAGGCAGGAATCACATTCATTCTCTTCACACTCTTATCCCTCAGTTCATCTAGGTTCCCCCCTCAGAACTTTTTACCTCTCAGTGTATCTACACATTTGCCTGGAGTCATTTTACTCTTCACCTATCAAACTGTACTCTCAAAAAATTTTCACATTTATGGTGTTAACAATTATGGCATTAATAATTAATGAAAGATTAAACTATGGTTAATTTATGGTATTAATATATGGTATATAATTATTAATTATGAATGGTATTAATAATTAATGACAAATTAAATTATGGTTAATCTGTCACCTTTCAGAATTTGAAGCTTATTCTTAATATAAGCTACTGTATCCAATGCCTTTCTTTATGCTTAGTCTTTTATGTCATTACATAGAAAGTATGAACTATTCCAAGTCACATTTACCTCTAAAACTCTTATTGCTTAGCTCTCACATTAAAATATTTCTTTTTAATACATTTTATTGATTTTTTACAGAGCGGAAGGGAGAGAGATAGAGAGTTAGAAACATTGATGAGAGAGAAACATTGATCAGCTGCCTCCTGTACACCTCCCACTGGGGATGTGCCTGCAACCAAGGTACATGCCCTTGACTGGAATCGAACCTGGAACCTTTCAGTCTGCAGGCCAATGCTCATTCCACTGAGCCAAACAAGCTAGGGCTCACATTAAAATTTTTAATAATTCCACTTTTTTTTTTTTTGGTGAGAAAAAGTTGATACTTTTTTTCCATGTGAATATCAAATGGACCCATCCTTTCTTACTATACTGCAATGTTACATATTCCATAAAACAGTTTATGAAATTTATGGGCTCTATTGTGTGCCATTAATCAGTTATCTATGTTTGAGCCAAGACCACCAATGTCTTAGGTGACTATAGTGAATTAAATGATATAATTAAATATCATATATTAAGTACATAATTAATTATAGTGATTGATAAAAATTATTTAATTATAATTTTAACAGTTCTTGTTATCTAGTAGCATCCCCAGTTTTTTTTTTCCTCTTTTCAGGATTGCCTTGGCTATGTCTAAGCCTATGGGTATTGATACAAATTTTAGATTCAACTTATCAATTTCTGCAAAAGTAAAAGTTTTGTGCACCAGGCCTCTAGTTTCATGTAATACTGGTTTGGTGGTGATGAACTCCTTTAGCTTTTTCTTGTCTGTGAAGCTCTTTATCTGACCTTCAATTCTGAATGATAGCTTTGCTGGGTAGAGTAATCTTGGTTGTAGGTTTTTGGTATTCATTACTTCAAATATTTCTTGCCACTCTTTTCTGGCCCGCATAGTTTCTGTTGAGAAATCAGCTGACAATCGTATGGGTACTCCCTTGTAGGTCACTAACTGTTTTTCTCTTGCTGCTTTTAATATTCTCTCTTTGTATTTTGTCCTTGGCATTTTAATTATGATGTGTCTTGGTGTGGTCCTCTTTGGATTTTTTTTGTTTGGGATTCTCTGCGCTTCCTGGACTTGTAAGTCTATTTCTTTAACCAGGTAGGGGAAGTTTTCTGTCATTATTTCTTCAAATAGATTTTCAATAACTTGCTCTCTTTCTTCTGGCACCCCCAAAATTTGGATGTTTGTATGCTTGAAGTTGTCCCAATGGCTCCTTACACTATCTTCATATTTTTGGATTCTTTTTCTTTTTACTTTTCTGGTTGGGTGTTTTTGCTTCTTCGTATTTCAAATCTTTGCCTTGATTCTTGGGATCCTCTAGTCTGCTGTTAGATCTCTGTATATTATTCTTTATTTCAGTCAGTGTATGTTTAATTTCTGATTAGTCCTTTTTAATGTCCTTGAGGGTCTCACTAAATTTCTTGAAGGTTTCTAGAAGATTCTTGAGTAACATTATAACTGTGATTTTGAACTCTATATCCAGTATTTTGCTTTCATCCATTTCTTTTATTTATGACTTTTTTCTTTGTCTTTGCATTTTGGCTGCTTCCCTGTGTTTGTTTCTATGTACTGGGTAGCTGCTAAGTCTCCTTGAGTTGATAGAGTGGCCTTGTGTGGTAGGTGTCCTATAGGGTCCAGTGGCTCAGCCTCGCCAGTCACCTGAGGTGGACACTCTTGGTGTACCCCTTTGTGGGCTGTTTGGACAGTCTTGTTGTAGTTAACCCTTGATTGCTGTTACATCACTGGGAGAAATTGACCTCCAGGCCAATTGGCTGTGATGACCAACTGTGTGTACACTGGAAGATCTGTTGTGCAGGAGACACCTTTATGGGGAAAGACTTGCTTCAGTGGGGCTTTGGTGCTCACTGAGTCTGCCCCTTAAGTGTGTCTCTTATGGATGTGAAGAGTTGTAATCCAGTATAGTCTCACTTTGACCACTGGGTACACTGGCTCTTCAATCTCCAAGATGAAAATCAGCCACTGTCTGAGGCTGCCCAGCAGGAGCTACAGAGACATCTGCAGATTCCTCCTCTTGGTAAGATATTTGGAAATGCCCAGATGAGGCCCAGCTGTGAAGCAAGGCAGGCTGCTCCTGCTGGGCCTTGGGCCTTCTTTTGGAAGCTCTGGGGCTCTCTGACCCAGCTGCAGTTTGACAGGTTTTAGGCAGAGAAAAGACAGGCCATTCATATACAAAAGCTGCTGTACACAGCTTGGGTGGGGTTGTAAATTGGATGAAGCAGGGTCTCTGGGAATCACCAGGGTGAGCAAACAACAATGGCTGCCAATCAGCCCTGACAGGAGAGGTGTCTGGGTCTCCACATCCTACGCCCCATACAGGAACAATGGTCGTTGTAAGCATCTCTGAGAGAAAACCACCCTCGTGTTCTTGTCCCAATGCCAAACAGTCCAGAGGATGGAAAATGGTGACCAGCAGGAAGGTAGGGAGGGAGAGAGTGTGAAAGAGCCAGGGAGCGATAGAGGAGTGTGTGGACATGTATGGTGTGTGTGTATGAGTGAGGGACAGTTAGATTCTGCAGGTCTGCTAAAGTGCTACCAAACCGGGATGTCTAAGACGGCGGAGCCCTGCTCCCAGCACGGACACTCCGGGGCAGCCAGCGCAGGCACGGAGACCACACCATCTTGAGAAACAAAGCTGCTTGTGACTAGAATCCTGACCTCAATGCCACCCAGTCTGGTCTGAGATGCAAACCAGAACCCTGCAGCCACTGGGGACAGAGACCAGCGACCACAGCTACAGACCCACAGACACCAAGAATCCACTCATCCTGGTGGCGACAGATCTCTGTGAGTAACAGAGCTGATCCCCCTCCCCACAGGCTCGCGAGCAGCACCAGAGTATAGCCCCTTCCCCCGCTTGGCACTGCAACAGGATCTTGAGCCGGGGACACACTAACTTTGGGAATATCTTCCCCGCAACAGCACAGGGCGTTGAGCCTAGGAGTGCGTGGCTCTGGGAGTCTATTCCCCAAGGCGTGGGGCTGGAGGAATTTGAACCTGGGAACTGGTGACCTCTGAAAGTTTGTTCCACGTAGCATGGGTGCTGGGACCCCTGTTCTCTGGGCAGGAGACAACACCAAGCACCAGTGACTTGACTCTGGTTCTTAACCACTTGTGCCTGGGATCCCTGATTCCCAGTGCATTCACACTAAGAGCCAGTGGCTCCAATTCTTGGTGCATGTGCACACAGGGACCCTGATTTTCAATGTGAGGCTGTGCAAAGCAACAGAGATGCCAATACTGGAGTATAGAGGAACTCTGATTCCTGGCACATGCTAGAGGGTTCCGATGTTCAACACACTCCAGGGGGATCTCTGTTTCAGCTTGATGCAGACCGGGTCCCTGGTTCTAAGTGCACACACAAGGCCACACTGAGCACTGGCAACATTGAATCAGAGCGAGCCTGGTTCCCACCAACCGACGACAACCAAACATCTTAGAGTCAGAGCTCTTCAGTGACACTAGGGTGGTGAGAAGCTCCACTGCACATGGCCCAGGCCCACACAATTCCACGTTTGAAACTGCTGGAGACAGTCAGAATGGGGAGACGACACAATCCCCAGAGGAAAGAAAATGAGGAGTCGCCAAGAAAGGAAATTAGTGAAATTGAAGCATGCAATATGACAGAAAAAGAATTCAGAGTAATGGTTATACAATTCATTCACCGGAAGGATGAGAAAATCAACAACCTATGCAAGAATCAGGAAGAAATAAAAAGTGATATAGCTACAATCAAAAATACCATGGAAGGTTTCAACAGTAGACTAGAAGAAGCAGAGGACCGAATTAGTGAGTTAGAAGATAAGGTAGAGAAACCAAACAGTCCAGTTTCTCCCAGTATGTGTCTGGGTCCCCCAGAGTCTCACCCAGAACTGGAGTTCAGGGCAAGCGGGAGCTTGTATCTCCCTCCTAATTAAAAGAGCAGCACATCCAGGTGCCAGCACTTTCTACACCTCTGCACCTCTTACCAGTCTCAGTGTGGTTTATTCTCCTCTTTAGTTATGGAACTTCCACTCAGCCAGCTTTCCTGCAGTTCTGGGTGGCAGTTGTTCTGCCTTTTAGTTATCATTTTGATGTGGTTGTGAGAGGCAGCAAGTATAGGTGTTTACCTATTCCACCATCTTGGTTCCTCTGGCTATAATAATCAGGAAAAGATGTTTTCCAATAGGTTATGTTGACTGTCTTCCCCACAGGCAAGGCAGATGTCTATGTGGCAAAGATATCCTCCACTGTGTGAGGGAATGACTCAGCCCAGGAAGCTTGGGACGTCTTCCTTCTGAGCTCTATCCCCTGAGTCCCCAGTCCTGGGTTCTGCTCTCACAGCCCCAGTCCACTTCACCCTCCCTCTGACAGAGCACAAGGTGGGTGGCTTCACAGGGAATTTTTGTGCATTGGCTCTTTAAGAGGATGCCCAAACTTTCAGCTGCCACTCCCTGGCAGACAGCACCCAACTACTTTTCACAGCTAGATGTTATATGGGTACCCTCCTGAGTTTGGTGCTTTCTGCTGAGATTTAATCAAGCTTCAGGATTAAATCCCAGAGTTCTGTGGCACCCTTCCACAGCTGAGAAATCTCTCTGGGACTTCGGCTGCTATCTGCTGGTGTCTGGCCAGCCCTTTTGCACCTTCACCCCTCCTACCAGTCTCTATGCAGTCTCCACCTTCAGTTCCTGGGATCTTTCCTGTGAGTTTTCCATTGATTATTCAGGAAGCTTTTCAGTATTTCAGTTGTAATGGGAGCATGTCCATGAAGCATCCTCCTACTCTGCTGCCATTTTTAATCCATTATGACAAGATTTGGGGAAATTTAATGATAGACCTATTTATCAAGATGAAAGATTTACCACATGTGTTTATCTCTTCTACCTCCCAAAAGTCCCACAAAAATTATAGTAAAACTAGGGGCCTTGTGCACAAAAATTTGTGCACTCGGGGCGGGGGGGTGGTCCCTCAGCCCGGCCTGTGCCCTCTCGCAGTCTGGGACCCCTCGGGGGATGTCCACCTGCTGGCATGCCTGGCCAGCCTGGGTGAGGGGCTGAGGGCCAATTTCAGGCTTCCCACAGCTCCCATTGACCCAAGGTTCCAGGGAGGCTGGCTGGAATCAGATTTCTGGGGTTTATTCATCTTCTATAATTGAAACTCTGTTACCTTGAGCAGAGGCCTAGGCAGGTAACAAAGCCTCCTGTTTGCTTCAGCTCCATGGCTTCTGTAATTGAAACATTGTTGCCATGAGCAGAGGCCCAGCCAACCTAGGCAGGCAGTTGCAATGGAAGCCTCCTGTTTGCTCTAGCTCCGTGGCTACTGGCCTCCATCTTGGCTGGGTTGATTTGCATACAGCTGCTCTGATTGGGAGCATGGCTTGGTTGGTGGGAGTGGCTTAGATGTCTCACAGTGATGTTTAGTTTGCATATTACTCCTTTACTGGAGTACATAGCTTCAAACATTATAAGTATGCAATCAAAGGAAAAGTGATTACATATTTAAAACCAGAAGATTTTAACAAAATTATCAAAAATGAAAATTTAATATAGGAGCAAATGATGAACCTGTATAGAGAAAGGGGTCCAGAACAGAGATATCTCCAGAAGAGAGAATGCAATGAATTCCTCTGAAGAGGCTCACGATTTAGATGCAAACGTTTTCTAACTGAAACTCTAAATCCAGACCAATTAACTATGTTCTTTAATTTTCCCAACCACACGTAGACAAAGGGTAGCTAGTTATTTACATCCCACCTTAAAAAAAAATCAAAGGATCCTTTCACAAGGAAATTACATAAATTGTCTGAGATTACCTGAGGCAGAATATTTGGACTTCAGTTTTTCCAGAGCAAAAGACTTTACATGTGGGCCTTAGGGGTCCTAAAACGTAACTGGGATGCCCTCTTCTTGTTTCCACAATGCAAAAGCTATCAGTTAATAAGCCCCACTTGTATTCGCAGAACAGCCAAGAGTCATGAATCACTGCCAAGTATTTGAGGAAGTTTGGAATATGAATGAAATAGCAAGTTAAAAAAAAAAAACCTGTAATCATTTAACTTAGAAGAAAGAAAAATAACTTAGGAAGCAAAAAGAAACATAAAATAGACAAAATTTTAGTATCTGTAGAGCGATTTGAAAGATTAATATTTACATAAAACAAGCATAGGAGATTGAAAACAAGAAAAGCCAATTATCTTGAAAGACCTCTTAGAAATTAAAAATGATTCACCAACAAAACAAAACCAAGAATTGATTAAAGGAGTGAAAGATAAAACCTAAAAAGTCTCTAGAAAGAAGAAGAAAAAGAAATGGAAAATCTGAAAATAAACCATGAGAGAAAAAGAGAGTCAATTTATAAGATACAACAACAGACTAAAAGGAGTTTTAAAAGTAATGAATTGACAGAAAGAAATGGTCACAGAAGAAAATCATTTAAAAAACACAGAAGATAATTTTCCACATGTGAAGGATGATACTGAAAGGTAGCACAGAATGCCAAGGACAGTCAGTGAATTAAAAACCTGTGCATAGTCCCTTGGAAATTCAGAACACTGGGGGCGGGGCGGGGGCAGGGGTGGAGTGGGGAAGAATCAAGTTACCTACCAATGAATAAGAATCAGAAGGCATATTTCTTATGAATCTTCAGGATTATTGAAGCACATCAAAGTTAAGATTGAGCTATGCCGGGTTTCTTGTCCCAGCATCTAGAAGGGTTCAGGAATATGGAGAAGGCTGTGTGTAGATGACATAGGAATCCAAAGACTAATAAAGAGTCTGGAGAAGAGCTATAATTTTGAAAGGCATTGGAGGGTCAGAGGACCTCAGCTAGAGGAACTGAAGATTCCCTCCTTGTCTATAGGACCCTTGCTTTTAGTAACACAATTTGTTTTAAGGCAAGGTGGAGATAATACACTTCAAAGGGTAAGGTTTCAAAGGGTACAGAAGCCTTGCCAGTTTGGGGGAATTAGCCTATGGCTGTTCAGGTGTTTGGCCAGTAGGAGGCAATAACATGTAGATTAAGATGCCTTTTAGCTGTCTGGCAGCCACAATCAATCTCCTATTCAGATTTGGGGAAATGTCTTTAGCCCAGTGGTTCTCAACCTTCTGGTCCTTTAAATACAGTTCCTCATGTTGTGACCCAACCACAAAATTATTTTTGTTGCTACTTCATAACTGTAATGTTGCTACTGTTATGAATCATAATGTAAATATGTGATATGCAGGATGGTCTTAGGTGACCCCTGTGAAAGGGTCATTCGACCGCCAAAGGGGTCGCGACCCACAGGTTGAGAACTGCTGCTTTAGCCATTCCCAACAGATGACTAAATGTGTGACTCAACCCTGTTGAGCCCCCAAGTCTCATCAACCTTTTGATGAAACTTTTGAAATTATGACATGCTGGAATTGGTTACTGAAAGTGCTAGAGTTCAGAACATAATGTGGTTACAGTTGAGAGAAACAAGAAAAATAAATTGTTGCGGAAAGACCAAAAACTAAGTGACGCTTTGAAGAGGTGGAGAAATCACAGTTTAATAACACACGGTCTCTGGGGTTGTCCTAAATCCCAAATCCAGAGCCCCAGTAACATGCAAGAACTTGCTTTATAACTGCCCCTCGAGTTCATTGATTTACAAATATACTCCCTCCTCCCAAGGCCCTGAAGGGAGAATTCTTTTTATCTACCCTTCCCCCAGGTGAGCTTAGGTTCAGGGCTCAAAACAAAGCCCCCTGCCTGCGGGACAGGGTTTTGTTTGGTTTAATGGCCTAACATTCCTTGCAAAACCAGTTTTCCTCCTCAAAATAAATAAAACAAAATACAGAAATAAGCCATATAAAATTTCCACAGAGTCAATAACAGTAATTCCTACACTGTTTACATTAGGCTAAAATAATTTTACACTATTTAAATTACAAAAATTTAAATAATTTTACATTATTTAAAATTCCTTTTTGTATATCTTCATAATTGGACTCCTGTATTTCTTCACAAACCCTTAGTATAGAAAGACAAAGTTTCCTTTTTATTTTAAGAGTGCCAAAACAAAGACAAGAGATAGAATAGGAGAAACTACTACACAATTTTTATCTTTTAAATGGTGTATTAATTTGGAACAGAATACATTTATTTTCCTACTGTTAGTTTTTATTGCTCCCCCTTCTCTATATTTTCTCTCTTTCCATTCCTTGTAAAAATTATCAGAGTCCTTTTGTGATTCTTACCCACATTAGTGAATTGTCTGCTTTTTCCCCAGCAGGCAATTCACTAATGTGGGTAAAAATAGTATATGATAGAAAGCTCTCTGTTTCTTCCGTGTTTACTATGCCACTTAATCTAGGCTGGCAATGGATCTCTTGTCTGTAGCACAGACACAAGAAATAAATAAGTCCAGATTGTCTTTGAGCTTTAATATTTCTTCTCTGGATGCAATCTCTCAAAGAACAAGGTCCAGCCTCATGGACATGGAGTGTACCAACATTCACATTAGAGGGGTACCAGAAGGAGAAGAGGGAGAGCAAGAAATTGAGAACCTATTTGAAGAAAGAATGACAGAAAACATCCCTGGCATGGTGAAGGAAATAGACATACAAGTCCAGGAAGCACAGAGACTTCCAAACAAGGTGAATCCAAACAGGCCCACACCATAACACATCATAATTAAAATGCCAAAAGTTAAAGAAAAAGAGAGAATCTTGAAAGCAGCAAGAGAAAACCATTTAGTTACCTGCAAGAAAGCTACCTCCAATAAGACTGTCAGCTGATCTCTCAACAGAAGTTTTTCAGGCTAGAAGGGATTGGCATAAAATATTCAAACTGATTAAAAGAAAGGACCTACAACCAAGGTTACTCTCCCCAGCAAACTATCCTTTAGAACTGAAGGACACATAAGAAGCTTCCCAGGCAAGAAAAGGCTAAAGGAGTTCATCACCACCAAATCAGTATTACAAGAAATGTTAAAGGGACTTCCTGAAGAAGAAAAAAAAAAATTAAAAATATGAATAATAAAATGCCAAAAACTACATATCTATCAACATTACTTTAAATGTATATGGATTAAATGCTCCCATCAAAAGACATAGGGTGGCTGAATGGATAAGAAAAGAGTACTCTTACATGTCCTTTCTATGAGACTCCCTTCATATTAAAAGATACACACAGGCTAAAAGTAAAGGGATGGAAAAAAGATATTTCATGAAAATGAGGAAAAAAGCTGGGGTGCCAATACTTACACCAGACAAAACAGATTTTAAAATAAAAGCTATAACAAGAGATGAAGAAGGGCCCAGTGATCCTTCAGATAAATACCTGTGGATATTTACCTGAAGAAACCCAGAACACTAATTCAAAAAGACATATGCATACTTATGTTCATTACAGCATTATTTACAACTAGAGTCCCAGTGCATGAAAATTCATGTCCTGGAGGGGGGTGTGCCTCAACTCAGCCTGCTCACAGTCTGGGAGCCTTCAGGGGTGGGAGGCAACCTGGCCAGCAGGGGAAGGCAATGCTCCCATCATACCTCTGCTGCTGCCACTGCTGGAAGCACAAGCCTCAGCCAACCCTAGTTACCTGAGCCTTGGGTGGCCCTGGGCAGCTGCCATCAAGGCTTGCTTGCGCTTTGGGCATCGGCTGCCCAACTGCCATCTGAGACTTGCCTGTACCTCACGCTGGCCCTGGACAGCTGAGGGGGCTGAGGGTGGTTCCAGCTGCACCATGCACCTGTCACCCTCCTGGCTGGACTGAAAAGACTGTGGGACTCCTGTGGCAGGAGTGGCTGGACCCATCTGAGGGCAGGTCTGGCTACACTGTGGGCCTGCCACCCCCCGTGGAGCTGAAAGGACTAGGGGACTCCGGCGGGGCTGAGGGGACTAGGCGCCACCATCTTGTAGCTATGGGTGCTGCCATATTTGTGACGGTGTGATGGTCAATTTGCATATTCCATCTTTATTAGATAGGATAGCCAAAATATGGAAGCAACCTTAGTGTCATCAATAGATGAATGGATAAAGAAGCGGTGCATACAAACAATGGAATATAACTCCGCCATATAAAAGAGTGAAATCTCACCATTTGTCACAACATAGATGGACATAGAGGGTGCTGAGTAAAATAAGTCAGAGAAAGATTAATGCCATATGATTTCACTAACATATAGAATCTAAGAAACAAAATAAATCAACAAACAAAACAGAAACAAATTCATAGATACAAAGAACAAATTGAAGGTTGCCTGTGGGGAGAGGATGAGTGAAAAGGTGGAAAGAATCAGGAAGTACCAATTGGTAATTACAAAATAGTCATAGGGATATAAAGTACAACATAGGGAATATAGTTGACTAGAGGCCCAATGCAGGAAATTTGTGCCAGAGGCTTGGCCCTCACAACTGCAGCAGCTTGCTTGAGTCCTCACTTCATCTGGAAGGTTGTCCGGCTATCTGGTCTAATTAGCATATTATGCTTTTATTATTCTAGATAATATTATAACAACTATGTATGGTGTCAGATGGGTAATAGATTTATCAGGGTGATCACTTTGTAAGTTATGTAAATGTCTAATACTAGGTTGTACAACAGAAACAAATATAGTAGTGTACATAAACTATAATAAAACATAATTACTTTTTAAATAAATGTAAAAAAAATAAAATAAATAAAAGGGCAAGGCCCAGGATTTCTGCTAAAGCAATTTGCTTCCTCTGGAAAATATTTAGATTTTCCTGTTTTCTTAAAATAGTAAGACATGCTTATCTTCCCTGGTTGCCATGTGGAAAGACATTAAGGGGACATTTGTAACAGATTTTTTCCCCCTCAAAAATGACTTCTCATTGATTGTGAAAATCAGAACTGGGTTCAATGGATTTTCATTGCAGTCAGTCTAGATATGATTGCATAATTTCCTTGTATATTTTCTTATAAATGCATCATTTTTACCTAAGAGTCTGCTCTCCTGCCAGGATATTCATCTACTGACCTGGTCAAACTATAGAAAAGGGTTACATTCTCTCCCAACATAAGTGGAAAACTAAAACTAAAATCCCTATTCAACAGGGTGCTACATATTTCTACCACTTAGCCAAGTCCTAGCAATTACTATTGTATCTAAACATACTATTAAAAAGTGTACTATATAATAAACTATCTTTTTATGGTCTCTTTTCTAGGGTTGCCAGATAAAATACAGGACTCTCAGTTAAATATGAACTTCAGATCAATAACAAAAGAGAAGTTTTTATTATGTTCCATAGTTCACATGAACGTACGTATACTAAAATGTCTTTATCTGACATTCATATTTAACTGAGTGGCCTACATTTTAAAAATATATATATTTTATTGATTTCTTACAGAGAGGAAGGGAGAGGGATAGAGAGCTAGAAACATCGATGAGAGAGTAACATCGATCAGCTGCCTCCTGTACACCTCCCACTAGGGATGTGCCGGCAACCAAGGTACATGCCCTTGACTGGAATCCAACCTGGGACCCTGCAGTCTGCAGGCTGATGCCCTATCCACTGAGCCAAACCAGTCAGAGAAGGCCTACATTTTTTAAAAATATTTTTTTATTGATTTCCAAGAGGAAGGGAGAGAAAGAGAGAAATAGGAACATCAACAATGAGAGAAAATCATTGATTGGTTGCCTCCTTCACACTCCCTACTGAGGATTGAGTCTGCAACCCGGGCATGTGCCCTTGATTGGAATTGAACCTGGGACCCTTCCGTCCACAGGCCAATGCTCTATACACTGAGCAAAACCAGATAGGGCAGCCTGCATTTTTATTTGCTAAATCTGCCATCCCTAATTTTTTTTCCACATAGACAACAAAATCTTAAGGGAAGGGCCTCCATTTTACTCATTTCTGTATCCCTAGTCCAAGCATAGGATAAACTTAATTTCTGCTGAATTAATGAAAACTCCAGCTAAGCAAATATAAGCCAGATATTGTTTTTAATTTAGTAGTTCATAAGGTAAAAATTAGTCGTTTAATTGAATTAAAGTCAGTGTATGCTTAGAGCAGACTTGGTCATAGGATGACCACACACAAATTTTGAGTATTTAAACATAGTTGAAAGAAATTATTCTGATGTTTAAACTTTCTATGAGCCTCTAAACTTCTGATAAAGTGTTAAGATGAAAAGAGGCTCCAAGACACTCAGTATATTTCTAAAAGAGTGAAAATAGTGACGGCCATAAGTAGGACGGTCATGCCAACTCAATTGAACTGAGAGGAATTTTTACTCCTTTTAGTAATATTTTTCCTTAACACTGGGGATTATGGTAGTCAAAGACATAATTGGGTTAATATACTAACAATCAAAACATTTTTCCACAGGAAATTTAAAATTACAAAAAAATTTCCATTCAGTAACAAAGGAACATTGTGGAGAGATTTGACCATGAAACACATACAATCAGTTATATACATAAAAACAAAACAAAATAGATCTAAAATTCCCTGTAAGTGTGATACTTGATTTTGTTCACTTTTATTTTCTTATAGCTCTCCTTTTCTCTGACATTTTAAATTGAAGAAATTTGGCTTTAACTTTTTAATAAACATCAGCTGACTAGCTGCTCTAAACTGGTATTTTAAGGACTAGGGAAGCATATTTACAACTTCTTATAGAAGATGGAACATTCCATTTGTTTCTAAGATTTACACTCATCTTCTGCTGTCCAGGATATGCTCTCAGACTAGTCCTTCTGAGTCTGTTTCCTCAACTGCAAGATATCAGGATTCTTGTCTCACATGGTTGTAGTAACAATCCAATGAGAACATGTGCATAAAAACACAAATATTAGACACCACAGTATATTGGCTTCCATGTATTATCCGTGTAGTCCTTGTGTGGGAAGACAAAAGATAGACACGTGGGCAATAAAAAGAAAATTACTTGGATTTAACTTAGAAACTATCATGAGACCATTTGTCTTATAAATGGTCTAATGTCTCATGACAAAGAATAACTGACTTACTCAGTTATGTTTCATCCAAAATTACAACCATCTTTTGAGAATCTATTATGGTAGAAACCAGAAATAATAAGATAAAAGAGATGTGGTTCTTGCCCCATCATTCTCTTAGAGCTTTGTATATTCACTTGGTTTATTCCCTAATAGAGTCTATGCTTAGTACTGGGACTACAACAAAGACAGGACATTCCTCCTTGACAATCTTGTGTATACCAAAACAAAACAAAACATTCCCCAAGACTCTTCCTCTGTTCTTTAAAATAAAAGCAACAACCAAAGAAACAAAAAACGCCCATTACTAATCTTCACCAGTTACTTGTTTTAAAGTTGCTTTGAATTAGGTCTGCAGACCAACCACTTACCTATCTAAAAAGACTATTAAAAAGTGTGTTTGTGCCCAGCTGGTGTGGCTCAGTGGTTGAGCGTCAACCTATGAACCAGGAAGTCATGGTTCAATTCCCAGCCAGGGCACAAGCCTGGGTTGCTGGCTCCATCCCCAGTGTGTGGTGTGCAGGAGGCAGCTGACAATGATTCTCATCATTGATATTTCTATCTCTCTCTCTCTCCCCCTCTCCCTTCCTCTGTGAAATCAATAAAAATAGATACATATTTTTAAAAGTGTGTTTATGGGTGCTCATGTACACATATGTATATAATATGTTCAATCTTGTTAGTTACTACTTTGTTTCTAAATGCACAGTCTGTTAAAAACTTATTTTAAGACTTTGCCAAAGATTGATGTTAAGCAGCATAACTTTCATGTGTATTTTGGGCTCCTGCCCTTTTCAAGATAAATTGCATTCCTCTTCTTTCCTTTGTGCGTGCCAAACGAATAAGCTACTCTTCACTCCCCAGCATGGTTTATTAATTAGCCTAAGCTGCTGCTGGGCTAATTCTTAGAGTTTTTAACTTTCACAAGTAACTGAAAAGAAATATGAGTTGGATTTATCAATTTTATCACACCATTCAAGTAGTGTTAATATTAACATGTTCAAAGTTTTATCATTTAACTAGGGGCCCGGTGCATAAAAATTTGTGCACTGGGGGGGGTTGGGTGGGAGGGGTCCCTCAGCCTGGCCTGTACCCTCTTGCAGTCTAGGACACCTCGGTGGGGGGGAGGGGGATGTCTACCTGCTGGCGCACCTGGCCAGCCTGGGTGAGGGGCTGAGGGCCATTTTTAGGCTGCCCACAGCCCCTTCAGGGTTTGTGCACTGGGGGGTGGGAGGGCTGGTGAGTGCAGGCCTGGACGTTTCCCACTGGAGGGCCCACGATCACACACACCTGGTGGGCCCCCACTGCTGAGGGGACACACCTGGCGCAGAGCTGGGTGGCAAGCCAGGGGCAGATGCTGGTGCAGGATCCCTAGGTGGGGCCCTGCTGCTGAGCAAACACACCTGGGGTGGAGCCAGGCAGTGGACTGGCTTTGGATGCTCCACACTTTGCAGCAGACGCTCCCGCATGCCCTGTGGAGGCCTCCAGGGGGTGGACAAAGGTAGCAGACCTTGGACGGGTGCTCCCACATGCTCCCCCCCCCCCCCGAGGAGGCCCCTGGGGCGGAGCCAGGCAGCAGACCCAGGACGGGTGCTCCTGGATGCCCTGAGGAGGCCCTAGGCTAGAGCCCCCCCTCCTCCCCACCGCGCAGTGAGCTGACACACCTGGCACAGCTGTGCCGGCTGCAGAGGCTCCCAGTTTAGAGCCACCCTGCCTGCCATCATCTTGGCTGGGTTAATTTGCATACAGCCACTCTGATTGGCTGGTGGGTGTGGCTTAGGCATCCCGAAGAAATGGTCAATTTCAATATTACGCTTTTATTAGTTTAGATATTGATAAATCTATTTCCCTTGGGGATTGGGGGTGGTGGCAAATGTGTATAGTGGAGTCTAAAAATGACCCCCAAAGATATCAATTACCATCCCCTAGAATCTGTAAATATTACCCTATTTGGAAAAAGAATCTTCATATATGTGATTAAACCAATGATTTTGAGATAGATTGTCCTGGATTATCCAGGTGGACACTAAATGAAATTATATGAATTCTTATAAGGAGACTTGCCACGGACAGAAAAGAAGGCAATGTAACCATGGAAACAAAGATTGGAGTGACACAGTCACAAGCCAAGAATTCTGGGAGCCACAGAAGCTAAAAGAAGCAAGGATCAGATTCCCCCAGAGCCTCCAGAGGGAGCACAGCCTTTCTGCTAACTGATATTGGCCAGTGAAGTCAGTTTTAGATTTCTGACCTCTAGAGCTGTGAGAAAATAAATGTTTATGTTTTAAGCCACCAAGTTTCTTGTCATTTGTTATGGCAGTAATAGGAAATATATGGGTGCATACATACACAGACACACACACAGAGTATGTGTATAAGTGTGTGAGCAAAATCATCTCTCTTGATAACGGTAAAGGATATAGAGGCTTAAGAAGGGAGCAAAGATTTTTAAATGTACCAATTTTCTTGTCTTGTTCAATTGAAGGATATAGTTACTAGTAATGAAACTATTATAATAACCTGGTTATTAAATAACAGGAAAGGAATAAAGGGAAGAATAGATAATATAGACGTATCATTTATACCAGCTTTGTCAAGAAGCTGCAGTTATTCTCCAAGTCTGCTCCCTGCAGATCCTGGGGGAAGAGTCTGGGCAATAGATCCATGCCCAGTAAGTCCCAGTGACGTGGGAAGATGCTTACCTGTCAGTCACACCTGAGACCAAGTCAGTGGCCAGAATAGGTGTGGCCACAGCAAGGGCTCAAAATCTGAGATATTCAATCCCTAAACAAAGAAAGTTCTCTCTCTCTCGGTTCTCCTGCCTCTCTTGGGACTCCTGTTGCAGAGGATTGTTCCCTGCATTTTGTCCGCATGACTGACAGCCATGTGGGACCCACACAATGGATTGATGGACTGAATCTACCCATTGATGCTCTGTTGGACTCAATTCCACCATGGAATAGACACTCTGGACACTAGCCCTACTTTTGGCTCTGCTGGAGCCCCAGCTACATATTTTCCAGGAATTGTCTCAGGATAATGGGACTTTGCAACTCAAGAAATACAATTTCACACTGTAGGAAATGGACCTCTGTGATCCATCTCCAGCATGGTAAGCTTTTGATGGTATTTGCTAAATTTCCCCAGAGCAAACAGAATGTAGGAAGAAGGGAAGAGGATATAGGAAAAAAGAACTGTGCATGTGGGCCAGCATCATGGTAGAAACCTCCGAGACACCTGCCTCAGCTAGACAAGGGGAGGTGGAGGCAACTAAAGAAGGCTTCAGCCCAATTTTTTTAAAGACTCAATGGGAGACAGCAAGACCTAAGCAACACATGAAGGAACAGGAGACCCCATGGTGCTCAAAGAGGAACCGGTGGAGGGACTGAATAAATGGACTGTGTTTGCTGCCCCAGGTGTGCCTGTACAATAGGACGGACACCCACACTCGCTCTTGAGAGTGTATGAAAAGTCTCGTTTTCACTATACTTCTGTCTCTGAGTCCATTATTTGAATTCAGACAAGTGAGATTTCTCACACACCAATAAAAACCATTCACTGTACCCTGCTAGTCTTAGAAAATTTATTTTCTAAAGATATCGTAAGAATCCCACCCACACTAGTGAAGGAGACATCCATTTCTCTGGCAACAATTAGATTTAGACATTGATTATTAGAAAAAATATACATTTAACTACATGAGACACAAAATTAACCTTTAGATAATAGAATGACAATTTAAAAAATTTAAATAAATTGAGGGGAAAAGGGAAAAAAACATAGGAAATGTGAAAAAACAATCAAAGGAAGCTAATTGTAAAATAAGAAAGAAGATGTAAGGAATAACTTCAATCAAATCCATAGACACATAAAAAACAAATGTTAAATTGTTCCATTAAGACAGAAACTCATTTTAAAAAAATATCTAGGTATATATTATTTAGTAATACATATGGTGAAAGAATTTTATTAAATATTATTAAAATACTAGAGGCCCAGTGCACAAAATTTGTGCACACAAGGGGGGGGAGTCCCTCAGCCCGGCCTGTGCCCTCTTGCAGTCTGGATGTCCATCTGCTGGCTTAGGCCTGCTCCCCAGGGGATCAGGCCTAAGCTGGCAGTCAGACATCCCTCTGGCAGCCTGGGAGCCCTGAGAGGATGTCCACTTACCAGCAGGGAATAGGCATAAGCTGCAGTTGAGGAAGCAGGAGAGGCTCCCACCATCACTGCTGTGCTGGCAATGGTCAGCCTGGCTTGTGACTGAACAGAGCTCCCCCTATGGGAGTGCACTGACTACCATGGAGCAGCTCCTGCATTGAGCATCTGCCTCCTGGTGGTCAGTGTGTGTCATATGACCAGTCATTCCCAGTCGTTCTGCCGTTAGGGTCAATTTGCATATTACCCTTTTATTATATAGGACTAAGGGCCCAGTGCATGAAATTCATGCGCTATGGGGGGGTGTGTTTCTCAGACCAGCATGCCCCCTCTCACATATTGGGAGCCCTCAGGGGGTATTCTACTGATGGCTTAGGCCCACTCTCTGCTCCCTTTGGGGACCAGGCCTACACCACAGTCTGACCTCCTTTTGTGGGAGGTGACCAGGCTAATCAGGGGAAGCCACCATCTCATCATCCTGCTACTAAAGCCACTGCCAGTCACCACAGCCACCAAGGTGTTTTCATCAACATAAACTCCAGGTCCTTCACCACAAAAAAATGACAACTTTCTTTAGGCATTTTCAAGATGTGTCTTTCATAGGATATGACATTTCTTTCTTTCTTTCTTTTTTATCCTCACCTGAGGATATGTTTCCATTGATTTTTAGAGAATGTGGATGAGAAGGGAAAAACAGAGAGAAACATCAAAGTGAGAAAACACTTTGATTGGTTGCCTCCTGCATGAGCCCTGACATGGGCCCCAGCCAGGGAGGAGCCTGCAAACTAGGTACATGCCCTTGGTCATAATTAAACCCAGACCCTGCAGTCAGTAGGCTGAGGCATTATGTACTGAGCCAAACTGGCTAGCAGTGGCTATGACATTTCTTAGCCCTCTAGCAATGGACCTTCATTTTTTTATCCAGGAGTGTGGTGGAAAAACCATAGATGCCCTTTTGAATTCTTATTACCCAAGTTACTAAGAATATTACCAGTGGCATACAGGGAGCTTAGCCAATGAGAGGTCAGAAAAGGTGTTTTCTCGGTAGTTCACTCCTATAACCTGCCCCTTCCAATCCCAGCCCCTTCCAACCCTGCCCCTTTCAATCCCAGCTCCACCCCTTCCCAGGCCTATAACCTCTGGCCGAGGATGCAGGCCTGGGAAGGGGACCCCAGACGCCTGAAATTGCCTGCTCCGACCCTTCCCAGGCCTGCAGTCTCTGCCTGAGGCTGTAGGCTTTGGCAGAAGACCCTCAACCCCCTCCAATCGCCAGCTTCACAGAGCCCAGGCCTCTGTGATCACTGGCTCTGATCCTGCCCCCTGCCATCACCAGCTCTGCCCTTGCCCCACTGGCAGCCTCTGGCCAAGGCTACAGGCCTGGGCAGAAGACTTCAGACCCCTGCTTTGCTGGTTCCACCTATGCCCAGACCCCAGTGATCTTAAGCTCCATCCCTGCCCCTCCAATCACTGGCTCTGCCCCTGCCCAAGCCCTGAGATCACCGGCTCCAACCCTGCCCTACTGCAACCTCTGCCAAGGCTGCAGGCCTGGGCTGGGACCTCCAGGTCCCTGCTTTGCCAGTTCCACTGGTGCCCAGACCCCTGCGATTGCAGGCTTCGCCCCTTCCCTTGTGATCACTGGCTCTGTGGAGCCTAGGCCCCTGCAATTCTGGCCTTGCCCCTGCCAGGCCTGAGGCCTTTGGCCCAGGCCTTATGCCTGGGTAGGGTACCCTCATACCCCTCTGATTACTGGCTCTTCTCCTGCCCCCTCTGATCACTGGCTCTGCCCTTGCCCATGTTTGAGGCCTCTGGCAAAGTCCTCTGGCCTGGACAGGGAATCCTTAGCCCCCTCTGATCACCTGTTCCACCCCTCGGGCCTCCTGCCTTCCTCACCACCACACCTGCCTGGATAACAGGCCTGACCACTTTAGTGGCAGGGCTGAGCTGGACTGGGCACCTCCATCTTGTGGCCATGGGGCGGCCATCTTTGTGATCTAGTGATGTCTAATTTGCATATTACTCTTTTATTAGATAGGATGTGGCTACAGGGGTGGCCATCTTTGTGATGGAGTGATGCCTAATTTGCATATTATTCTTTTATTAGATAGGATGTGGCTATGGGCGCTGCCATCTTGTGGCCATGGGGATGGCCATCTTTGTGATGGAGTGACACCTAATTTGCATATTATTCTTTTATTAGATAGGATTATTAAGGAGTATTTAATAATGCCTATCATATCTCTGGGAGTTGGGCATATTGACTGGGAGAAGCCATGAAGGAATTTTCTGATGTGATAATAATGTTCCATATCTTCATAGGAGTTTGAGTTACCCAAGTGCATACACTTTTCATAATTCAGCAAATGCACATATGAAATTTGTATATTTCATTGCAAGTTTTACATAAAGGAAAAAAAACTAAACAAATATTGACATCTAGCTCATGATATGCAAATGTAAGTATTTCGCTGGAAATGCACTATCTGAAACTTATCTTGATATAGATCAGTAAAATAAATGAATTATTGCATTACATATGTGATAATGCAATTAAAATAAAGAGATTGATGGTAACAAATGATAGTAGCTCTTTTCACAGTAAGCATCTTTGTCGTAAACATCTCTGCCAGAAGCATTTTTGCCACAAACATTTTCACTGCACAAGTAAGTGGCCCAAGGCAATTTCCCATAAAAGATAAAATAACTGGATGACAATTTGATTTATATTTAGAAGATTTAAGTTATTCAAGTTACTTGTCAGTTTGATTTCATTTCTCCATTAACTAAGTTCTCATAGTATGCCCATTTTAAAAAATATGTTTTTATTGATTTTAGAGAAAGAGGAAGAGAGAAGGGAGAGAGACAGAGAGAGAGAGAGAGAGAGAGAGAGAGAGAGAGAAATATCAATCGGTTGGTTCCTGCACACACCCAAACTGAGGATTGAACCCACATTGGGTATGTTCCCTGACTGGGAATGGAACAGGTGACCTTTTAGTGTATGGAGGATGCTCAACCAACTGAGCACACCAGCTAGGACTCCCATTTTTATATTATACTAGAGGCCCAGTGCATGAAATTTGTGCACTGGGTCAGGTGTCCCTCAGCCCAGCCTGCACCCGCTACAATCTGGGACCCCTTGGGAGTTGTCTGACTGCCCATTTCGGTCCGATCCACTGTGGGATCGGGCCGAAATGGGCAGTGGGACATCCCTCTCACAATCTGGGACTGCTGGCTTC
>PVJC01010475.1:0-43605 GCA_004026665.1 Murina feae
TTTTTTTTAAAGCAGGACATTTTTTAAAAAATATATTTTATTGACTTTTTACAGAGAGGACAGGAGAGGGACAGAAAGCTAGAAACATCGATGAGAGAAACATCAATCAGCTGCCTCCTGCACACCTCCCACTGGGGATGTGCCCGCAATCAAGGCACACGCCCCCGACTGGAACCGAACCCGGGATCCTTCAGTCCACAGGTAGACGCTCTATCCACTGAGCCAAACCGGCCAGGGCAGGACATTTTTTAAAATCTGGATGTCTCACTTCTCTCGAGAAGTCCCCACCCTCGGCCAGGCGGGCCGGGTTTTATGGAGCTGCACTGGGCAGGGTAGAGTAGCACCCCTCTTCAGACAGGCCCCAGGCCCCCGAGGCCGCTCCTGACCTCGCTCCACGGGGGCTCTGAGTGCACGCAGCAGGGAGAACACCTGTCTGTTTTACCTCATTTCCTCGTTGACAAGATAAAAACCAGCGGTGGCCTTGTGAGAACGGTTTCTTTAAAACTTTGTCCTCCTGGCCCAGCCGGTGTGGGTCAGTGGTTGAGTGTTGATCTATGAACCAGAAGGTCACGGTTTGATTCCCGGTCAGGGCACATGCCTAGGTTGCCGGCTCAATCCCGTGTGGCGCGTATGATGCCCAGTGTAGAGTGTGCAGAAGGCAGCCAATCAATGATTCTCTCTCATCATTGATATTTCTATCTCTCTTTCTCTCTTCCTCTCTGAAATCAATAAAAATACATGGCAGGGTGGGGAGCAGGTTAAGCCTGGTCCCTGAAGCATATTCCAGGTGTCTTTCCAGTAGGACCTACGTTGGGGTGAAAACTGGATCTGAAATATAAAGTCCTTTGCAGGGCCCCGGTGCCCTGCTTCGCAAAGGCATTTGCTCTCTTCGGTTAAACAGGTTTCCCCCAAAGTCATGTCCACTCGGAACTTCCGAATGTAATGTCACTGGAGACAGGGCCTTTGCAGGCCTGAGGACGGAGTGGTTTATGTCCCTCTGTGCGCTGATCTGTGACACGGTGGGTTGTCAGTGGCTGCCAAACGACAAACGTTGGACCTGGAGCTCCTGTGTCCCGTGGCTGGGCTCCGTGGCTGGCCGGCTCAGGTGTCCATCATCGCTGCCCATTTCCCTCCCGGCCTCATTGAACCGCAGGGGCATTATGAGGGTTACCAGGCACCTGGCCCACGATCAGTGCTTGAATAGATGTTGGTTCTGGTTGCTATGGATCAAGTAAATAAACCAATCCTCACTAGACCACCAGGGATTTAAAGCGACTTCCTGATTTGAGGCCCCGAGGAGCAACTGCATGCTGCCACCAGAGGGCAGCAAAACACCAGCAATGTGATCTCTGCTCCCACCCACCCAGAGACACCCGCAAAACTGCATCTTGCAAGTTCCAGGTCCCTCTCCCTGGCAGAGACTTCCCAGCGCCCCTGAGCGCCCAGGCTGGAGAAAGCACAGTCCTAGCCCCACAAAACGCCCCTGGGCTGCTGGGAACAACGGAGAGGTAAGTGGAGGTGGATGGAGTCCATCAAGCCATACTACAGAGAAAAATGCACCCTCTAATACATGTTAATGCATTTAAACATATTTTAATGGATTTCTTCCCCAGCACATTAAAGTAGTTGGAAATTTTTGAAAAACTAAAAAAGGATGTGTTGGCTGGGTGGCTCAGGTGGTCGGAGCGGCATCTCATACCACAGAAGGCCGCAGGCTCCATTCTCAGTCAGGGCACATACCTCGGTTACGGGTTCAATCCCTAGTTGGATTGCTATTTCTCTCACATCAATCAATGTTTCTTTCTCAATATCAATAAAAACATCCTCGAGCCCTAGCTGGTTTGGCTCAGTGGATAGAGCATCGGCCTTCGGACTGAAGGGTCCCGGGTTCAATTCCAGTCAGGGGCGCATGTCCAAGTTGCGGGCTTGAGCTTGATCCCCAGTAGGGAGCGTGCAGGAGGCAGCTGATCAATGAGTCTCATCATTGATGTTTCTATCTCTCTCTCCCTCTCCCTTCCTCTCTGAAATCAATAAAGATATATTTTTTAGAAAATTCTTGAGTGAGGGTTACAAAAAGTATGTGTATTAAAACTCACGGAAAGTGCGTGCACACACACACACACACACACAAACTCATGGCACTATTTTTAGGTTTAAATGTATAACTTTGTATTTATAGTCCAAACAGAATGCATACATTTCTCCCAGTCCTGCTCCTCAGACCAGGTGTTCCTGTGTTGGTTTCCTGCCTGGGACCTGCTGAGCAAGGAGTGACAACTTGTGGGCGTGGAATGTCCTTTGAGAGACGATGAGAATGTTCTGGAATTAGACAGTAGTGAGGGTCGCACACGTCTGTGAACGTACGAAAAACCACTGGATGGTCCACTTTAAAATAGTGGATTTGTATGGGATGCAATTACATCTCATTGAAAGAAGACATCTCTAGAACTTTCTGAAGGTGGCTGCCTCCTTTGCATTCGCTGTCTGCTGTGATATCAGGGGTTCCCATTGGCAGGTGCTGGCCAGCACTCGGCGCTACTGACCTTCTTGGTTTTAGCCGTTCTCCTACGGCCGTGGTCCCTCCTTGGCATTCTAGTCTGCACTTCCCTGTGGACGGGTGCTGTCAAGTACAAGCTCATGGCCTTTGGGGTCCTTCCCCAGGACCCGCCCTTTCAAGTCCTTGGACCATTTTCTTAACCTAGGTTGGCTGATTTCAAGTCATTGATTTGTAAGAGTTCTTTACATGTGTTAGACCTGAGTTCTTTGTTGTATTATGCACTGCAAATACCTTCTCCCAGCCTGTGCTTTGCCTTTGACTCCCCTAATGGTGTATTTGGATAAACCAAATTGTTTAAAATAAAATAGTAAATATTTTAATTAGAAATACATTCTACAGGCAAGGAGGCTCAGCAAATGAGTCATTGAGGAGATCGTTTGCCAACAGTAGCATCAGCTTTTCCATGTGAAGGCCAGAGAAAATGAGATTGCCTTCATTCACAAGGAGCCCAAGTTTCTCAGAAGCACCCTGACTTATCCTGGGTTCCCTGGATCTGAGGAGAAGCCTGGAGGGATGTTTCTGGAAGACACACCCCCCTCCCCGCCGCCGCCACCCACATTAGTATATTTCTAGCAAATCTGCAGGTTTGGCACGAAAGCTCCAGTTTCAAGTTACAAAACCTCATTTCCTGCCAAATGCAATGGAAGGGGCTAGAGCTGGGAGGCCACTATTTATGTCTTGTCTGCTCTGGCTGGCTGCCTCATAGGTTAGTCATTTGTGTAACCACGTGGTGTGGAATGAGGACACGACCACCCACAGGGACTCCCTGAGGATGTGCCCCATCCCTGTCCACTTCTAGGTCACCCAAGGGGCCTTGGGTGCTGGGAGGTGCCAAAACGGGCAGCTGGAAGCTGTGTGCTCACCCTGGGTCATCAGTGCCCAGCCTTTCTGGGCATTAAATGTCTTTCTTTTAAAAAAAATCTATATATATAAAAGGCTAAGCAACTGTCTGACTGAGCAACGGTCCAACCAACCGAACATCTGACCAACCATCCTACCAGCTGGTAGGTATGACATGCACTGACCACCAGGGGGCAAACGCTCAACGCAGGAGTTGCCGAGTGAAAGCAACTTTGCAGAGTGCCCTCTCACACTCTGGGACCCCTCAGGGATGTCAGAGAGCTGGTTTCAGCCCGATCCTCACGGGCCAGGACGAGGGACCCCACCTGCCAGAGGGACCTCGATGACTCTGCAGACGCCCTTCAAGCTGGCCAGGGAGGGGCTGCGGGAGGGTGTGTCCAGGCCATCTCGCCCAGTCCTACCCTGCCAGCCACCTTCTAATTAATTTCCTTTCAATGTACACAAATCCCTGCACCTGGCCTCTAGTATTCTTACTGATTACAGAGAGGAAGGGAGAGGGAGAAAGAGATAGAGTCATTAATGAGAGAGAATCACCAATCGGCTACCTCCTGCACACCCCACACTGGGGATCAAGGCCACGGCCCGGGCATGTGCCCTAATGGGGAAGCCAACTGTGACTTCCTGGTTCATAGTAAGACACTCAGCCACTGAACCACGCCAGCTGGGCTGGGGTCTTGCAATTTTTCACAAAAGAATTGAAAACTAGCTGGTGGCTGTGGGGCAAGTCAGCCCCGACCACACCCCTCTCTTGATTTCAGGTGACTAGAGAGTGGTCCAGGCAGGGTCTGAAGCAGAGCTCCCTCATCCAGAGCCTGGTGGGAAGTGGGGCTAGGACCCTCCCCCCTTGCGCCCTCACACCAGCCTTACTTATAACAGGAACCCATGGAAAGTTTTCCTGGTCCCACTGAGCTGCTCTCATCAATAAGTCATTGGCAGGATGAATGTTTCCTCCCCAGGGAGCAGCAGAGAGGCGGCCGCCTCACCCTCTCCATGCCCTGGATGAGCCATGTCGGGATGTCAAAACTGCGGGCCAGGCCATTCCTCAAGAGTTCAAGCAGAGACTTACTGTGTGACCTAGCCATTCCCCACCTCAGTGAAGATGAAGAACTGAAAACATATGAACACACAACAACCTGCACACCCACGTTCAAAATTCGCCATTCACAGCAGCACAGTTCACAACAGCCAAAGGCGAGCACAACCCAAGTGTCCGTCGATGGGTGAATGGACAAACACAGTGTGGCCCCTCCACACACTGGAGTATTACTCAGCTCTGAAAAGGAGCGAAGCGCTGACACTCGTTGCAAAGTGGATGGACCTTGCACACATGATGCTCAGTGGGAGAAGCCAGACACCAGAGGCCACACCGTGTGTGATTCCATTTCCGTGAAATGCCCAGGACAGGCACATCCACAGGGACAGGAAGAGGATCAGAGGCTGGGGAGGGAGACGGGGTGACTACTAATGGCGACGGCTTTTTGGGGGGAGGTGATGAGGATGTTCTGGAATTAATAGTATTGATGGTTGGGCAATTCTATGAATATACTAGAAACCACTGAATTTTATAATTTATTTCTTCTGAATAGCTGTGGGGGTTTTTTAAAGCCTCACCTGAGGATATGTTTTTAATTGATTTTGGAGAGAGGGGAAGGGAGAAAGAGAGACAGAAACAACGACGTGATAGAGAAACATTGTTTGGGTGCCTCCCAGCCCCTCCCGAAGATCGAACATGCGACCTTAGGTAAGTGCCCTGATCAGGAACCGAACCCACAACCTTTTGGTGTAGGGGACGATGCTCCAACCCACTGACCTGGCCAAGAGCTCTGCATCGTTTTAAAATATATATTTACCAGGTACAATTTATACAACGCAGGAGGGTATACTAAAAAAGTCTCTTCTAGCCGGCTGGCGTGGCTCATTGGTTGAGCGTCGACCTATGAACCAGGAGGTCACAGTTCAATGCCCAGTTAGGGCACATGCCCGGGTTGTGGGCTCGATTCCCAGTGAGGGGTGTGCAGGAGGCACTGAACACTGATTCTCTCTCCTCATCGACGTTTCTATCTCTCTTTCCCTCTCCCTTCCTCTCTGAAATCAATAAAAATATATTAAAAAACAAAACAAAAAGTCTCTTCTAACTCACCATTTCACTTATCCCCCCATTCATCTTTCTAGGAGCAAGCCCTTTCCCAGCTTTTCTGAGGACGATTGACCTATAACAATTGTACGTGTTCATTGGCACCAAGATGCCGATGGAGATGAGGCTTCAGGCTGCCAGCAAGCCTCTCAGCGGGGCCTGTGCCGCAAGACTAAGCACCATCCGGTGGCGGTGGTGGCGGTGGTGGCGGAGGACACACTCACCACAGACAAGGGCTTCATGTGGGCCATGAGCTAACATGGGGGAAGAGAAACTCATTTGCTCTGTGGAGGGAGCAAACAGGTGACGTGTGCGAACGCTTTGAAAACCAGATGTAATGGTGCAGCAGGGGGGCGTCATCGCGGTGGGGAGAGTCACAGAGGTTCAGCAGAAGGACGCAGCCTTGATTCTGTCGTCCAGGAACCTTCCCCTAGGAGAGCTGAGGAGCCTCTCTGCAGAAGGTGAGCGGGTCATGCGAGGGTTTTCACAGAAAGGGGACCTTATTCGTGCCCAGGGCCAGGCGGTGCTCTCTGACGAGCTGTCTCTCTGCACAGGAGGGGTCTAATATTGGAAAAACTAGGTCAGGGTGTTTTGGTCCAGGTTTCCTCCTCCCTAGTAAAACGGCGGAAGACTCGCTTCCGTGACTGACTAGCTTGTGGTGCCTCAGGTTTCCTGGGCAGCAGCCGCTTCATCTGGATCCACCCTACACTTGAGCACAAGGAGAAGGATGCAGGGGGTCTCATTCCAAGCCCCTCCCCGCCGCCCGGTGCATGCAGCCCTCAAATGACAAAAACGCAAACTGGGTGTAACGCACACCCTCACCAAGCGAGCCCCGACTCAGCCAGGGCAACCTCAGGGGCCAAGGGCAGAAGCTCGGACCCAGGCTCTGCATCCACACCACGAAGGAGCCTGCTCACCGGTGGGAATGGAGTAAAACAAGCCAGCCACTGCAGGAAGGGCAGTAGTTCTTCAAAAAGCCAAACCTGGAGCCCTGGCAGGTGTGGCTAAGTTGGTTAGAGCACGTCCTGTACGCCAAAGGGTCACAAGTTTGCCTCCTGGGCAGGGCACATACCCAGGTTGTGGGTCTGATCCCAGTTGGCGGCATGCAGGAGGCAACCTATTGATATCTCTCTCTCACATCAATGTTCCTCTCCCCCGCTCCCTCTTTCTTTCTCTGTGTCTAAAATCAATAAAATCGTATCCTCAGGATTAAAATAATAGTAAGGCCGGCACAGTTGGTTGAGCATCGACCAAGGAACCAAGAGCTGCCCAGTGTGATTCCCCATCAGGCTCAATGCATGCAGGAGGCAGCCAATAGATGTGTCTCTGTCATCGGTGTTTTCGTCTCTCTATCCCTCTCCCTTCCTCTCTCTCTAATAAATAAATACATAAAAATATATATTTTTTTAAAAGCCAAACTCAGTTACCTCTGTCCCAGCAATTCCACTCCTAGGCCTCTACCCCAAGTAAACAAAATCAGGTATTCAAACAAAAATATGTTTACGACTATTCACAGCAGCACAATTCACAACAGCCAAAACGCAAAACAACAGGTGAGCAGACCACACTACAGGGTTCAGCCACACACGGAAGTGTTATTCAGCCGTAAAAAGGAGTGAAGCCAATATAATATACAGATGCCGTGTTAGAGAATTGTACACCTGAAACCTATATAATTTTATTAACTAGTGTCACTCCAATAAATTCAATGAAAAAAAGTTTAAAAAGGAGTGAAGCACTGACTGACACTGGCTGCAACGTGGCTGGACTTTGAACACACGATGCTCAGTGAGAGAAGCCAGACAAAAGGCCACGCAGTGCGATTCCATTTGTGTGAACTGTCAGCACAGGCAAATCCACAGACAGGAAGTGGGTTAATGTCAGGGGCTGGGGGGGAGATGGGGGAGGGGCTACGAATAGAGACAGGGCTTCTTTTTAGGATGATGGAATGTTCTGGCACTAGATAAAGATGATGATTATATAAAGCATTGAAAATGTAGTAGACGTCACTTAAAATGATTAATTCTGCTATGGGAATCTCACTTCGATTTTTATAAAAGGAGCCTGCCTGTGTAGTCCGGTTGGTTGAAGGTCATCTCATGCACAGGAGGCAGGGCACAGCCCGGGTGGCGGACTCGATCCCCACTACGAGGTGTGCAGGAGGCAGCTGGTCGATGTTGCGCTCTCTCTCCCTTCCTCTCTCTGAAAAATCAATAAAAGCATATTTCTTATAAAAAGGATTCGTGCTCAAAGCAGCTTTGCCCCCAGATTGTTCACAGCCTGTGACAGCCACTGTGTGCCTGCGCTGTGCTGGCCACAGCCATGGGCCTGGGTAACAGTAGAGGCCCAAGGACAGCACCTGTGGGGACTGGCCCAGATCCCCACGCCCCAGCATCCTGAGGACAGTCTCCCTGGAGCAGCCGAAGCCCACTGAGCACAGGGACCATGCTGAGGCCCGGCCTGTGCTCGCTGACTCTGTCCTGCTTTCCTTCCTGGAGGAGGTCACGGTCACACAGAGGGAGGTTTCCTCTCTAAGGGTCGAAGGCTCTCCACAGACCAGTTGCTCCACATAGGGCAACCCTGGTCCCTCCTTTAGAGACACAGCGAGGCTCAGGGTGGTGAACAGCTCCTGAAGTCTTGCCCCCACCCCCACCCCCGCCAACCCCAGGACCCCACCAGGTCAGTCTGCCTCCAAGTGCCAGCCCACTGGGCACCAGGCACCAGGACCTGGGGGAATGATTTTGTTTTGTTTTAATTTATCTTGATTGCCCTGGCCGGTTTGGCTCAGTGGATAGAGCATTGGCCTGCGAACTGAAAGGTCCCAGGTTCAATTCCGGTCAAGGGCACATGCCCGGGTTGTGGGCTCCATTCCCAGTGGGGACTTGCAGGAGGCAGCTGATCCATGATTCTCTCTCATTGTGGATGTTTCTTTCTCTCCCTCTTCCTTCCTCTCTGAAGTCAATAAAAATATTTTTTTAAATTATCTTTATTGTTTAAAGTCTTACAGATGTCCCCATTTTCACCCCATTGATCCCCTTTACCCCAGGCCTTCACCACACTATTGTCTGTGTCCATGGGTTATGCATATATGCATATAAATTCTTTGGTTAATCTCCCCTCCCCACCCCTTTCCTCTGAGATTTGTCAGTCTGTTCCATGTTTCTATGTCTCTGGGTCATTTTGTTCATAGGTTTATTTTTGGAGTGGAGTGATGTTAACCCCTGCCTCAGTTTCCCCACCAGGAATCTGGTTGGCCTCCAAGGCTGGCCACTGTCTAACTGTTAGGAGCAGAAATAGAATAGTGGGGACTAGCTACTATTGTAAGAAATATTAATCATGCTCTGTTAACCGGGACTGTTCTGTTCTGATTAGAGAAAGCACATTCTAACTGGGCAGAGAGTTGTGTGCCCGGGGACAGGAATGCAGTCCGTTCTCCTTTTCCAAGAACTGCCTGTCATCATGGAAAGATTAACAACCTAGTTGCTGAAACAATGTGGTCCCAGAAGCACCTGCGCTGGGCGACCCCTAGCCCGAATGGCCTGTAACCTGTAACCATTTTACCTCGTCCATGTCCCCATGCCTGTAACCTTCGTCCTTCTATCCAATATAAGCAGTTGGCTTATGGGGTGGAGTAGGGTGTGCACAACAGATATTTGTGGATGACCTGCTGCTCTCCCATACTCCACTGAGCCAAACCGGCCAGGGCAATCAAGATAAATTAAAACAAAACAAAGTCATTCCCCCAGGTCCTGGTGCCTGGTGCCCAGTGGGCTTGCACTTGGAGGCAGACTGACCTGGTGGGGTCCTGGGGTTGGCGGGGGGTGGGGGTGGGGGCAAGACTTCAGGAGCTGTTCACCACCCTGAGCCTCGCTGTGTCTCTAAAGGCGGGACCAGGGTTGCCCTGTGTGGAGCTGAGGCGCTGGCCTGTGGAGAGCCTTCGATACTTATGCCGGCATTACCGGAATAAACGCTTATGTACGATTCAACCCTGTATCTGCTTAGCTGGTTCAGTTACTGACAGGCAGCGGGACCCATTGGTTGTCAGGTTTCATAACCAGTATCCGAAACGCCCCTGAGTCCAGGCCTGCGTGTCCACCACCCAGCCTGGTCTGCAAGGGGCTGAAATCTCTTTCCACCTCCCTCATCCCAATGGCTAAGTGTGGGGAGGCACGAATGTCCTGGCGGCAGAGTGGACAGTGTTGATGGGAGTGGCCTGAGGTGAGTCAGCCGTGGATGACCAGCCTGCGGTGGCCCAGGGCATGCGAGCCAGCTGCACACACTTAGACGCAATAACCCCAGTGTGATGTCTCTGGGGGAGGGGGTGCAGCGTGGAAGGGTGCTAGCAGCATGGTGGTTCCTGGATGAACATGCAAAGTCCCTAAATGCTGGTGGCAGCAGAGAGCAAAATGAGAAAGGAGTTGCTGGCCATCTCATTTAAAACAAGCAAACAAACAAGTGGGGACAAAAGAAGGAATGCTCGGAATGTGGCCAGGTCCCCTTCTGGCTGCGGCTGACCATACAGGACCGGCAGCCATCCAGGCTCCCTCAGCCTCTGCGCTCCGTGGGAGGGAATAAAGAAAATGATTAACACTAAGGAATTTTGCTGTCTTTACTGGGGTTGAGATTGCGCCCTCCCGGTGTGTTTATTACAAGGGGCATTTGAGGGTCTGAGTGGGGGCCCCTCAGAGTTGGAATTCTTGGGCATGAAAGAACCCTGTGGAAGGTTCCAGAGAGCATTGAATAAGCATGAACTTTGCAGGCTGCTGGAGGAACACGGGCATTTTAAGAGCAGTGTCCTTAAGCTTGGTGTGCTGAGGCCCCTCTCCCGGAACCGTATACAATGTCTGGAAATGACACAACATTCCACACTTTGGAGATAAACACAGCATTTGGTACGTGTGTGTGTTTTTTTATGGTTGGATCTGTTTTATTTTCAGCAAAAAGGAAGGAGCCTGTGCTCGCCCAGCGAATTCTAGAATTTTCCTCCAGGATTATGTTGGGAGGGTTAAACTCGGCTAATTGGACAGAGAAGCTGGGGCAGAGGAGGGAAATGTGGCTTTCTTCAAAGAATAAAGAGGTAGCCCTGGCCGGTGCGGCTCCGTGGTTGGAGCGTTGGGCCAAGCGCTGAAGCGTCTGGGGTTCGATTGCCAGTTCAGAGCACGCACTTGGGTTGTGGTTTGCTCGTGGGGGAGGCAACGGGTCATGTGGCTCTCACATCCCTGTTTCTCTCTCTCTCTTCTCTTTCTCCCTTGCTCTCCCTTCTTCCTTCCACTCTCTCTGAAAAAGTAATGGAAAGCATACCCTCAGGTGAGGATTAACAAAACAACAACAACAAAAGAAGATGGAGATTTTAGGGAAAGAATTGTTATCATCTCAGTCTTTCTGGGTTTTTTTTGTTGTTGTTTGTTGAACTCTGCTGTTGTGATAGGGAGACCCTGGGCTGGCGTGGGCTGGTCAGAAGTTGGGGAGAGGCCATATTTTGAGGTCAGCTGTGCTGGGGAGGGCTCGCCGCTCCTCTGGAATGTGGGTGGGGCTGCCAGGAACCTTGTGCCTGACCCCTGTCCTCAATGACCGGGCACCCAGATTTAGGGCTGGACATGCCTGCGCGCCCCCAGCACATCCTGCGTTTAAAGAAGCCCATGGAAGGACTTGCTGCCCATGTGAGGGGGGAGCCCCAGAAACACTGACCCCCCGGGAGGAGGACGTGAGACTCTCAGCATCGACAACACTGTCAGCATTGAAGATGTTTCCAGAATTTCAGTCTGGGAAGATGAAAGAGTTGTGGGGATGGATGGTGTTACCGCTGCACTGCAGTGTGATGTCACTGACCTGCAGGATTGAAAATGGTGAAAGGGGTAAATGTGATGGTATGCATATTTTACACATTTTTTTTACTGATTAAAAAAATACTTTACAATTAAAAACAAAATGTTTCAGAGGAAATGTTAATAATCACCTGGAAAGTTTCAGGATATAAAATGAGGGGAAAGGAACCTGCTTAGCAAGGAAGCAAGTCTCACTTTGGTGAACACAATAAAGCTACAAAATAAAATTCAGAGCCCCTCTCAACACACTAGCAGTTGTTCCCGCTGGATTACTGGGGACATTTATTTCCTCTTCTACGCTATTTTTAAATCTTTTGCTGCACTAACATGGGAAACTGAGTTGGTTGTTAAATGCAAAATGCATCATGAAAAAATGAATGGCACTCTAGTTGATTTGGCTCAATGGATAGAGTGTTGGCCTGCGGACTGAAGGGTCCTGGGTTCGATTGGGGTCAAGGGCACATGCCTGGGGTTGTGAGCTCAATCCCCAGTAGGGGGCATGCAGGAGGCAGCCAGTAATGATTCTCTCTCATCATTGATGTTTCTATCTCTCTTTCCCTCTCCCTTCCTCTTTGAAATCAATAAAGTGCAAATATATATATATATATATATAGTGAATGGCCTGAGGACCATTTAAAACTCAAAGGATGGCCCTGACCGGTTTGACTCAATGGATAAAGCGTCGGTCGGCCTGCAGACTCAAGAGTCCCGGGTTCGATTCTGGTCGGAGGCATGTACCTTGGTTGCGAGCACATCTCTGGTGGGGGATCGATGCTTCTCTCTTATCGATGTTCCTAACTATCTCTCTCTCTTCCTCTCTGTGAAAAATCAATAAAATATATTAAATAAATAAATAAAACCCAAAGGATGGAAGATGCATAGGGGTTGGGAGCATGATGCCAATCTTACAAAACACCAAAAAATGACTGTATGTTCACTCCGATTTTGTGGTGGAAAATAGGGCCTTGGAAATTTCAGGAAGCAAATAGTGTGAACTTGGAACAGCTGGAATATGCAAGGAACAGGGCAGAGGAGCTTTGCATGTTTATTTTACATTATTGGGGGGGGGTGAATTGGTTACTATGGTACTTAGTTTTTAACCAATGTTTAGAAAGTATCAGCATGATTGGGAATATGTATGTGTATACAGACATTATGTATGTGTATATACGTATTGTTTAATTAAGCCGTCGGAGAATTAAAGAATGAGCCAAATGAAAAGTCAATCAGGCTTTATTGGGAGCAAACGGACGGGTCCACAGGTCCCGGGAAGGGAGAGGGGCCAGTGGAGCCGTGCCCGAACCGAACTGGGCTGGGTTTTTAAGGTCTGGGGCAGGTAAGGGAGGGGAGGGGTTGGGTAGGAGGGAGGGGTCTTTGGAATGTATGAAGCTTCCCCTGGGCATTGCGGGCGCCAGGGGCTATGGATAAGCAAACAGTTTCGGGATAATCCATTTTACAGTCAGGGCTTAAGGTCAGGGCTTAAGGTCAGGGACCTGGGGTGGGGAATGATCTATGACTCCCTTGGCCAGGTGAATGCCTGGACAGCTTGGACACGTATACACATATCTACATTTACATATGCACTTATTTTCCTTACAACATACATAGACATAGCCTTGGCAGGAGTGACCTAGCAGTGGGAGCTTTAGTCTGCTCACCAGAGTTACAGGTTCAATTTCTGGTCAAGGGCACGTACCTCGGTTGCAGGCTGGATCCAGCCCCTGGTTGAGGTGTTTGTGGGAGGCAACCAATCAATGTGTCTCTCTCACATCGCTGCTTCTCACTCTCTCCCCCTCCTTTCCACTGTCTCCAAAAATCAATGGGAAAATGTCCTCAGGTGAGGATTAACATACATACAAAAAATCAATAGAAAAAAATATCTTTTGGGGAGGATTAAAAAACAAACAAAAAGGTAAATAGATATAGGAAACCTGAAAGGAAGGCCTATGAGGTTAAAGGTGGTTACTGCTGACTTGAGTAGTAGGAGTTTTAGGTAATTTTTAGTTTTCTTCTATTTGGTTACCTAATTGTTTACAGTGAGTTTTTTTTTTTAATACTTGCCTTTTCATTTTTAAAAAATATTTTTATTGATTTCAGAGAGAAAGGGAGAGAGAGAGAGAGAGAGATTGAAACATCAATGATGAGAGAGAATCATAGATTGGCTGCCTCCTGCATGCCCCTACAGTGGGATCGAGCCTGGCATTTGCCCTTGACCCGAATCGGATCCGGGACACTTCAGGTTGCAGGCCAATGCTTTATCCACGGAGCCAAACCAGTGAAGGCCACCACGAGCATTTAACACACCCACATTTTAAACTCAGTAAGAAAAATAATGTAGAAAAGCCTCAGGAACAAAAAGAGAAATCCCACCCACATCAGCAGTCATTCCCCAGCCCCTCCCCCAAGCCCTAACAACTATTAACCCACTTCCTGTCTCTGTGAATCTGCCTGTTCTGGGCACTTCACAGAGATGGAATCACACACTATGTGACTTTCTGTGTCTGGCATCTCTCACTGAGCATCATGGTTTCAAGGTCCATCCACATACCTGTGTTTCACTCCTTTTCACACCTGAGTAATATTCCAGTGTGTGGATGGGGCACCTTTATCTGTTGATGGACACCCGTTGTTCCCACATTATGGCTTTTGTGGATCATGCTGCTGTGTACAGTGTTTTTTGTTTGTTTCCATGTACAGTTTTTTTTAATATATTTTATTGATCTTTTACAGATAGGAAGGGAGAGGGTCAGAGAGTCAGAAACATCGATCAGCTGCCTCCTGCACACCCCCTACTGGGGATGTGCCCGCAACCATGGTACATGCCCTTGACCAGAATCGAACCTGGGACCTTTCAGTCTGCGGGCCGACGCTCTATCCACTGAGCCAAACTGGCTGGGGCCAATGTACAGTTTTAAGTGGATGTGTTTTTGTTTCTCTTGGAATGAAATTCCTAGGATAAAATTGCTCACCCTTTAGGAGAACTGCCACTGTTTTCCCCAGCAGCTGCCCGTTTCCCAGCCCAGCAGCTGTGGACTAGGGTTCCCTCTCCAAATCCTCGTCCATCCCTGTGGTCACCACGTGAACAGTGGCCATCCTGTGGGTGTGAGGCACCCTCTCGCTTTGAGTTTGTTTGGTCAGCATGTCCTCCATGTCTCATGTTGTTGAGCGTCTTCTCATGGCCTTGTTGGTCATTTGTCCATCTTCTCTACAGAAATGTTGTTCAGAGCTGCAGAGGAACTTGGAGCCAGGGGCCTTGGCCCCTTATCCTCCCTGCTCTGTGGACTAGCACATAAGCAGCCCCACCCTTCAGCCCATCTAAATGAAAACAAGTTGGTGATAGTGTCTCCACTCCGGGAAGGGTGGCTTCTGTAGAACCAGGCACCAAACGCGTGTGTGTTCAGCCAGAGATGAGGGACAGGGTCCATCCTGACCCCCTGTGCGTTCTCAGGAGCCTACCCAGGCAGGCGGCCCTGAGGCCATCCAAGCCGACTGCCCGAGACTCCAGATCAAGTGTCTGTTCCTGCCATAAACTATTGATGCCGGCAATGTCACCACTGGAAGGCTGGCTGTCTGGGGTGTCATATGTTACCTGTTATGAAATGCAAAGGCCACTCTTCCTTGTGTCCTCGAGTCCTATCTGCCTGCCTTGGGAGCACATTCTCTCCAGTGTCCCTGGATCCTTCCAGAATTAGCTTTTTACCAGGATTCCAGGTCCCCATCCCCCTACTGTGCAGCCTGACCTCCTTCCAGGGGTCAGCTGCAGAGGACGCAGGGGCTTTATTTAAACTTAGCTGACATCAGGCAGTTACTCTCTGTGGGGGGCCATCCTGGGCACTTGTGGGGTATACAGCAGCATGCCTGGCCCCCTGGTGTCAGGAACACCCACAGTGTGACAACCACCAATGGCCTCAGACATGGTCCAGTATCCAAGGGCGGGCGAAAAGAATCTCCTGGGTGAGAGGCTGCTTTCCTGTATGTAGGAAAGGCTCTGCTGCCGTGACCAGGATGGGGCTGGGGTCCTCACCCCCAGTGAGTGAGGACTTGGGTCTGTGCCCTACCCTGGTCAGGACTGTTAGGTCAGAAGGGGGTCGAGGGGTTGATGCATGCCCCCACAAGGTCAGCTACCAGACAGAGGACACAGATTCCTTCCTGGAAACCTAAAGACCCCCAGGCGGGAATGCCCACAGCTCGTGCTCCCCCGCCCCCTGCCCTCACGGAACAGCTGTATGAAAAACGCCCCTTACTCCCTCTCCGTGGGACTCCAGCGGCCTCTCACCGGGGCCTCTGGACTTCGCCCAGAGAGTGCAGAATAAATTCCCTTCCTTCAGTCTTCCTGACTCTGACTCAGTTTCCTCCTGCGCCTCGAACCTCACAAGGACATGCTGGGCAGCCCAGAGCCCCCGACCTGCTCCATCCCAGCTGGTGCCCATGGCCCCATGACCCTGTGGGCAGGCGGGCATCGGAGTGAACAGATGGCCATAGGATCACTTACAGCCCAGCTCACATTCCCTCTGCCTATCAAGACATCCTCCTTTTCATAAATTTTGCAAGGGCCACGGAAGCAAGCCAACTTTCCTGTCACCAGGCAAAGCTGCCAGCCCAGACAGGACAGCCACCGTCCACCCCCCTGGCCACACTGCTCAAAGGCATAATGCGTTTCCTGTGGCTGTCGTGACCGAGAGCCGTGAGCTGGATGGCTTAAAACAGCACACATTTACTCTCTCCCTTTTCTGGAGGCCAGAAGTCCGAGACCAAGGTGCTAGCAGGCTGGTTCTTTCTGGAGGCTGTGAGGGGAGGTGTCGCTGTTGCCAGCAACCTTGGTGTCCCAGGCTGGTGACCTCATTATCCCAATCTCTGCCTCCTTTGTCACTGTGGCCTCTCCCCTGTTTGTATGCAAATTTCCCTCTTCTTATAAGGACACACCACTCCTATGTGACCTCATCTTAACTGTTTACATCTGCACAGACCCCATTTCCAGGCAAGGTCACAATCATGGGTGCGGGGCGTCAGGACATGGACACATCTTTTGGGACCACGATTCAACCCTTGACAGGACCCTTGTGGTTCTGTCCTCCACACTCTTGGCCCAGCAGTCCAGTGGCTAGCCCTCCCCCATCAAATCAAATGTGGCTGCTCAGGGAGGCTGCCTTGACCTGCCCCAGGCTCTTCCTGCCTTTCTCTCTGGCATTTCCTGCAGAGCTCAATGCAGCCGCCTGCTGATGTCTGCTGCCCTCAGTTTTGTGTTTATCGTCCATCTTCCGAGGCAGGCTTTCTGCACAGTCCAGTGCCCAGCAGGAGTTCAACATGACCTTGAGCCATTTGGGATCCTGACCACTTGAAAGACCCCTGGCCCACCCCTCTTCATGGGCTGCACATGGTGACCCGCTCCTGAGAGAACAGTTCAGGGAGGGACTTCCAAGTGGAGAAGTCTGATCAGCACAGAGGCCAGGAGATGAGGGTCAGTGTCAGCCCTGAGGAGCCATAGGGGACAGCAGAGACTCTGATGACTTCATGGCTTGTCAGTGTTTTGTTCCTTTTCATGGCTGCGTGATATTCCACTGTGTACGTGGCTGGATCGCGTTTTGTTTGTTGGTTCATCTGTCAATGAACACTTTTGGCTGCTGTGGACACTCCTGTACACGTGATTGTGTGAATTTGAGTTTCATTTCTCTTGAGCACATACCTAGAAGTGTTGCTGGGTCAGGTGGTCACTCTATGTGGACTCTTCCTGGGACAGGCCTGTTTGCCCCAGAGAAGGCGGAGCGGCCTGGAGGGTATTTTACAGGCCAAGAAGCTCAGGCAGCTGACGGACCGGCCTCTGGGCTGGGGGGAAAGGAAGTGATAATATTTCACACTCAGAGGATTAAAGAGTTAAAACTGGAAGGCACCCGCACTAGCTGAGCTCCCAGTGGGTGTGGATCAGCCTGGGAGTGGTGGTGCTGGAGGTGGAAACTAAGTTCTAGCTCTAGGGCAGGTTCCTGGGGAGAGGGTGGGTTCCTGGGGGTGGGGCAAGCCAGGCTGGTTGGGGTTGGCTTGAGGGCCTGGGGGAAGGGAGACTGGGCCCTGAATGTGGGATCTGTGATGAGACCCTGGAGAGGTGACCACAATTCAAGGGAAGCACCTTGGAGACCCCCTCCCTACCTTACTGGGACAGGCGGCTGGGCAGGGCCAGTGTGGAGGAGGGGACCAGCTGAGGTCTGGTAGCTGGGGAATCAGCTGTTCCCTGATGGACCCAGGCTGGAGGCAGATTTTGAATATTCTTAGGCCTGAGAGTTCCAGAAGGTTCAGGAGAGGGTCCAGGCCACCCAGCTGGGGCCAGGGGAGGAGCTCCAGCTTCGAGGAGCTGGGAGTAGTCTCTTTAATCTCCCTATGCCCTAGTTCAGTTCAACAGAAATGTGGAAAAAGGGTCAGAAAGTCTCGGAGGCCTTCTAGGGGGAGGAAAGATGTGAGCGATTTGCCCAAGCCCAGGCCCAGACCCCCCACATCCCATGGCTTTGTAATCTAGGCAATGGATAAACAAACATGGGACTAAATCCAAAACTATTAAGCGATTTCCATTTGAAACAGGACGGTAAACCAAAGGGAGATGAAGAGGGACAGGCCTGGCCATGCTCCTTGTTTTGACAAAGAGATAAACTGAGGCACCATCCTCCACTCCCATCTGATTCGAGAAGAGAACTGAGGCCCTCGGATACCTGCCCTCCACCCCCACCTGGCTCCCACTCACCAGCCTTGCTCCTGCCAGAGTATCATTTTCAAAATTATCAAACAATTGCAAGGTGAGCTTGTGGCCGCACTCACCCTGAAACATTCATGAGGGAAGCAGCTGGCTGGCAAGATTAGGATGGAAGCACTGAGAAGGGAAAGGGGAGACAGAGAGGAGGCTGGCTCCCCTAAACAAACCAGGGGCACAGATCTAATTGTCCGCGCCCTGCCCTAAGCCTTTGCAATCACGAAGGCCCACCACAGCCTTGTGTTGATGGTCCAAGTTTCAGGTGGTGTTGTGGACTGACCAGCTGGGTTGCGGGTCACTATTAGATTATGTTCACATCTAATCCCTGAACCCCTGAGCATGACATTATTTGGGAAAGGGGGTCTTTGCAGGTGCTCTTAAGGGTCTTGTTAACATAAAAAACACTCAAACCTGCAAAGAATTTTTGTGAGTTTGAGCCAAACTGTTGACAACTGCCAGGAAGCAACCTCTCATGGGATTGGGATAATGCTCCAGAGAAAGGCGGGCTTTCCTCTATATTTATGCATTGCAATCAAAGGAGGGCCGTAGGTAGGTTACATGAAATCCATTGGTGATAGATTAGAGAGGCGGGAGAAAGCAAAGCAGGGAAACCTCTGGGACTGGATAAGAAGTAAAATGACAGACACATATTCAGGTGGGTGCAAGAATAATTAACATGATACTAATAAAGGAATTTGTGGTATCTGTCCTGGCGCCCTGGCACATTAGGTTGTGCCCCAAGGGGTCCAGAAAAAGGGAAGTTACAAGTTACCCGGACGCAAAAAAACAGACAGGCTCCGTTAAGGTAAAGGTTGGCGTTGTCGGTGAAGATAGGGGCCTAGGATGTGACTACCCATCATCACTGCTTTTAGTTCAAGTTTAATTTCAGACCATCCTTTGTGGTGACTTTAGGTCTCTGAGTTTGTAAAATCATCGTGCAGGCCTTTCCTGAGCTTATCAGGTTAGTGTGTGGCCCCTTTCATCCACAGTCTTTTATTTTTATTTTTTTATTTTTCATCCACAGTCTTGAGGTGAGATCTTCCTGGATTATCCCGATAGGCCCTAAATCCAGTGAGAAATGTCTATTTTAGTCGCGGAGAAAATAAAGGAGAAAAACGGCCACGCGATCACAGTCAGAGCCCAGCGTGAAGTGCCTACAAGTCAGGAGCCTGGAGCCCCTATAACCTGAGAGGCATTAAGGCTCCTCCCCGGGAGCCTCTGGAGGGAGCGTGGACCTGTGGACACCTTGATTTCAGACTTCTGGCCTTCAGAAAGTGAGAGAATAAAGGAGCAAGTTGTGTAGGTTTAAGGGAGAATCTTCCAGAAGGGAACTGGAAGAGGCCCGAGTAAGTGAGGTCAGAAAGCAGAAAGGTGGCCAGTGGTGGGGCCCCCGGCCGCCAGGCTGACTGAGGCTTGAACTCTGAACAAGACAGGAGTCCTGGGACGGTCATGCTCAGAAGTGGGTTTCAACAGTTGTGATGGTTCAACGTCCCCCCCCCATGTCAGCGGCCCCTCTTCTCTCCCCAGCCCTCGCCATGAAGGGGTGCGGGTGGGGAGGCAGCCCTGGCACCGGTCAGCAAAAGATGAGCAACTGGCCCTGGTGGTACCCAAATTCGAGCTCGGATGGGACTCTGGGTGGGAGCAAATGCACGAATCCACTGGAACTTTCCTCCTCATGAGTGATCCTGGGGCTTCAGATCTCCGGGCAGGAGGCCCGAACCCGCAGGGCAGGCGGGGCAGCCCTCGGCTCCTGCAACTCCTGGGCTGTGCCGGGGCCGCCAGGCCGTTGCCAGGACTACGGGCGCTTCCCGGTGAAACGACACCAGCCCTGGAGGCAGAGAAAAGAAATGTCACTGCTTCTCCCTCTCTGGGCTGGTGCCATTTAAAAATGCCCCTTTCGGCAGGGACGTGCAGCAGGCTAGAATCACAGCAGCTCCAGCTCCCCCTGTTCATTGAACTTGTGCTTCGCGCCGAGAACCGCCCAGCCTGCGATGCCCATCGGCTCGACGCCTGTGCCACCAGCAGCGCCGGGGAGCGGCCCTCGCGCAGCCTCCTGGCCCCGGCCGCTCCGATCTCACGTTACTGCCCCGCCCCACCTCGCTGGCCTGGCCTGGCCGCCATCTCTCCGAAGGGGCAACCCGCCAGACACCCTGTTAAACTCTTGGAATCGGCGCTCTTGGGAATGCGTTCAGGGTGTTTTTCCTGCTGCTGGGATGGAGCCGCACCCGGTGCTGAATGTCCCATGATGGCAGGATTCTGCTTCGTGCAACCCCGGCTCAGAGTCCCCGTGTGTGCAGGGCAGATGCTGTCCCCTGTGCGCCCCGCCACGCCACCCCCGCGCCTCAGTTTTCCCGCGTGCAGGCCTGCGCTCGGCCTTCGCTGCTCTGAAACAAACAGGCCGGCCGGGGCGGGCCCCTGACCACATTGCGCCTGCGGGCTCGGTGGCCAGCGGTGAGGATGGAGGCCTGGCGTCTGGGATGCGTTAAGCAGTCTCTGCCTCCCCGCCTACTAATCTAGGGGTAACGTCTCAATTTGAATCAGACTTTTCTGCCACGTGCCCACAAGCAAGATGGAGCCTAATAGGTGTCCCGCCCGACTCCAAGATGGCCACGCGCCCCTTTGGTCTCACGCGCGAAGGAGGAGGGGAAGGGGAGACAACACCTGCCCGTTTGCAAGATGGCTGCAACCTAGGGCGAGCATGCTTCCCGCCGCCGGACTCGCCACGTACCCACTCTCAAGATGGCTTCCCCCACAAAGCCCCAGGCAGGAGGGCTGCTGGGTCATTGGCTCAGGCTTGGTCACGTGCTCCCACCTTTCTCCCCGCCCCAGATTCCATGGTCAGTTTCCGCCTTGAGCCCTGACGGACGGCCACGTTCTCCAACGGTCGCCTGCCATTCCTCTTAGCTCCACCCCTCAAGCGGCCTCCTAGCCACTGGGAGGCGATGGTGGGGGTCCGCAGCGCTCTCCCCGCCTCCCTGAGCAGCGGGAGCCAATGGGCAGAGCGCGCAAGGGACGTGTTCAGGCGTCTCCGCCATTTTGTGAGTCTATAACTCGGAGCCGTTGGGTCGGTTCCTGCTATTCCGGCGCCTCCACTCCGTCCCTTGCGGGTCTCTTCTGTGTGCAATGGACGGGTGAGTCATGTCTATCCGCGCTTTCCGCTCCTCTTCTCGCGCTCCAGCCTTGCTGTTGCGGCCGCTTGGGCCTCCTCGGAGCCACGGCTTGCCTGCCGGGGCCATAGCCCCTCCGGGATCCTTCCCCTACTCCTGGCCGCGGGCGCGGAGGGAAGCTGCCAGGAGCGAGGATTGTCCCCACATCTCCCGAGCCGAGGGTCGGCCGGCCCAGACCTTTCCGCCGTTGTGCTCGTTTCCGGTCTCCGCGACTAGTCCCGAACACACGCGGCGGCCGCGCGACTCTTTCCGCTGGTTCCCCCCCCCCGCGCTACCCTTTGCGCTTCCCACGTGCCCCTTCCTGTTATCCGTCCGGCCCTTCCCGCTCCCCGTCCGGTTCTTCCCGCTCCCCGTCCGGCCCCCACGCGCGCGTGCGCTGTTACTCGAACTTTTCTCGGGCCCCTGTGCGCGTGCGCAGCCTTTCCCGCCGCATCGACTTAGCACTCGGCCTCCCCCGCCCTCGGCGGTCCCGGGCGCGCCGGGAAGACGCCGCCCTTCTGCCCGGAAGGGCGCGGGCCCTCCTCCGCCCCCGTCCTGCCCCTCCCTGGGCTTCCCACAAAGAATGGCCGAGCTCCGGGTTCAGCTCCAGGGCCGGGGGTGTCGGGGAGGGGCCCGCGCGTTGCCTTTGTTCCCGCCATCCCGGAGCTCCTTGTACGGGAGTTCTTTAAGCACGAGTTGGCGCATCCCTGCCGTGGAGCTCCAGGCTCTAGAGCCCGCGGAGCTACCCACGTGGGCCCGCACGACCGCACTCGGAGCTTTCGGGCAGGGTAGCCGGCCATTCAGCCGCCTAGGGAGAGGGAAGGGGCCTCTCCGGGGCTTGTGTGCGTACGCCAGGGACGAGAGAAATGGGGAGGGCCGTGGGACACGCTAGATCATAGCCTTAAACAGATCTGAGATTGCAAAGACTACCCGCTTTACGGTTGAGATTTAGGGCCAGCGCACAAAGCTGTATTCTGTTAGCCCGAGACATGAGTCTGCCAGTTTAGGGACTTTTTTTTTTTTTTTTCGGATGTTCTGGTCTGGAGAAAATGATAGAACTTGTTAAAAATGAAACTAACTTTAATCAGGGCCTTTTCTTTCGTGTTAGTCTAATTGTTTTCGTTTCCCCTTGGGAGGGTTAGGTTCTGACTTTTAAAAAGTGAGCCCGAAGATTCCAAAGGCATCTTATCGGTAGATCTGGAGCTTTTGAAAGCCCTCCTTCCCTAGACCCACCTGGCGGGTGTAGTTAAAATGCCTGGACGGTCACTATCTCTGCCTCTGGTTTTAAATGATACGTTTCAAGCTGGATTCAATTCAGCCTTTTAGAAAAACTGCTGGGGCGCGAGGAATGTGATCTGGGGTCCACCTTCCGTTTTGGGTGGACCTCCCAGGGAATCCCAGTCCAATTGGCCTGGCCTGTGGAAGCACATAAGTGGGAATTTAAGGGGCCCTGCAGGGCGATCTTGATGGAAAGTGGGGACTGTTTGGTCCAGTTCTGTTTTCCCCCCTCACGGACAGTTGCAGTGTTTTGTCCCCCAGATGTGGCTTGGTGGCCCAGTCCCACCTGCAGCCAGGTTCTCTTTGGAAGGTTGAAACCCTTTTAAGAAGGGCCATTTTATGTAAAACTGGGCCCTGGGGGCCCTCGCTGGGAGCGACATGTTGCCCTGGATTAGACCGGAAGCTGCATGTTTTTCATTCTTTCGGTTTTTCTTTGACTCCATAAGGTTTTAAAAACTGTTGACACTAGACCATAATGTTTTTTTATACTGAAGAGGTGAAGGCCCTACAGTAGAGGCAGTGTGTTAGAATGAGCCAGTGAGATGTGCAGCAGATGGCAGGACTAGGGTCGTGCTTTCTGGGGGTAGGGGGTGTTGGATCCTCTGCCCATTCTGAGACCAGCCTTTCCCTGGCTGGTGAGGGGGACATCTTCATGTGACATCATGGGAGGCTCTGGTCACAGACCGCTAAGCCAGGTAATCTGGGGGGTGGGGGTGGGGGGTGTTGCTGACGAAGTTTCTCTCCTTGAGTCATTAAGGACCTAGTGATTTTACATTTAGAACCATAGGAGGATTTTGTGTTTGTACTGAGAGCTGGTGTGCAGTTGAGGACTGCAGGAACCTCAGCAGCCATAGTTTCTTCTCATCTCCCCTAGCTGGGCCTGGAGCCGGGAGAAAGTCCAGTCACAGGGAGCCAGGTTGATGAGTAACTTGTGTTAATTTTATCTTATTATTTCATCTTTGCTGTCTCCTTCCTCTGGAGGGTGCCATTCTTTGAACAGAGTTCCCTTGTTGAGTCCCTTTCTCATTTCCCTGGAGCTGTGACCTCAAGGACTTGTGGGCTACCTTCTCACTAGTCTTCCCAGCTTGAAACATTCTCCGAGCATTTCCAGTTTTTAGAAAGCAAACAACAGCACTTCAGCTTTTGACAAGCATGAAATGTCCCTCCTGGGGCTTTTGGAGGGGGTGTTTTTGTCTGGGGTCCTGCTGGGAGGGAGGGGAGCTAGAGGACAAGGATGGCTCCTTTTTCAAGTTGAAATTAAAGGGGTGGCAGCTCCCTTCCCTGCCCTGAGTTGACTAGTTATCTGAGGATTGTGCAGCCAGAGGAGCCCTTCGCTGGCTGGCCTGTCCTGAGAGTCTTGGCAGTAGCTGCTGTAATACACCTGCTAACGTTCTTTTTTCTCTCTCTCTACAGCATTGTCCCAGACATAGCAGTTGGTACAAAGGTAGGCATTGCTGACTCTGCTACCCTGCTAGCTGGCATGGCCTCTGACCTGGTGCTACCCTTGTTAGGCCCCTTCCCTCCTGCTGCTGAGCACTGGGGCTTCTGACAGCAGTGCTCCCATGGTCTACAGTGTGTGTAGGGCAGACAGTTTGCAGGTTAGGCTCTTCGACACCTTTCCTTGGCACTGCCTGCATCCCACTAATTCCAGGCACTGTGCTCCCAACAGTGTGGGTTCAATGGCCTCTCGGTGGTAAATTCACCTTTGCCTTAATTTGGGACCCCTCCTCCCTGCTCAGGCGAAAGTCCTGTGATTGGGACTAAGGATATTTGCCAAGTGTTCTAAATACCATTGGTTAGATACAGAAAAAGTTGAAACTTGGTTGTACCCCAAGTAGTTTATGAAGTGGCTGGTGGGTTAGGAGGGTACAAAGGTGCTCTTTTTCCTTTTAAATATATTATTGATTTTAAAAAGTATGAGAGAGAGAAACATCATTGATGAGAATCATTGATCGGCTGCCTCCTGCATACCCCCCACTGGGGATTGAGCCCACAACCTGGGTGTGTGCCCTTGACTGGAATCAAGCCTGGGATCATTCAGTCTGCAGGCCAACACTATCCACTGAGCCAAACCTGCTAGGGCCAGAGGTGCTATTTTTAAATATGTGTGTGTGTGTGTGTGTGTGTGTGTGTATTACTGATTTTTTTTTTTTACAGAGAGGGAGAGGGGTACAGTTAGAAACATGGATGAGAGAGAAACATCGATCAGCTGCCTCCTGCATACTTCCTACTGGGGATGTGCCCACAAACAAGGTACATGCCCTTGACCGGAATTGAACCTGGGACCTTTCAGTTGGCAGGCCGACGCTCTAGCCACTGAGCCAAACAGGTTAGGGCCAGAGGTGCTATTTTTGATGGCATTGTGATTTGGCTATGTTCTGGTCTGAACGTCTGATTGCTTCTTTTGGGATGAAAGAAAATGAAGATGTCTTGTCCCCTTTATATGCCATCCTTGGTATTTGGGACATTTAAGCTGTAGAAAGGGCAGAGCTGACAGCAGCTGTCTCCACAGGAAGTCAGGTCATGATGGTCCTCAGTTCTCCCCTCAGGTGAGGACCAGGCCTGTGTACACTGCAGTAAGTGGCATCCAGGGATGCCTGGTGCCGACTGAATACTGCAGATTTGGTCCTGTTTGCTGGCAGGAAGTGGGGGTTGGGGAGTCCACTGCAGGTGGGTTGGTCAGGGAGCCATGCTGCTCGGGTGGGTTTGGGTTTTTCCAGGTGGAGTCTTGTCTTCACATGCTGCCTTATCCTGATCTTCTGCAGATAAAACCTGTTTGTTCAGTGGTAGGAGGAGGGGAGAGGGACTTTATCTGAAGCATTTATAACCATCACAGAAAATGTCTGGTTTCCCATAATCCTGGCTTTGCCTGTTTCCAGCTGGAATAGCTCTGTCTGTGATTGTCCTTATAGTGGTCCTTCCTTTCAGAATCAGATCTGTGCAAGACAAATTCGAGGTTCTAGTGGGTGGGTGGGGGGTTACTTGCCCTCAGCAGGGGCAGCACAGCCTGGTACCTATACCCCATCCACCAGGAGGGCAGTACGGTTGGGTCTGGGCACCACTCACCATCACCCTAGCTTTAGAACAAGCTGTGCCATAAGTTGAAGTGTCCAGAGATTAACAATGCTTAGCTACTGATTAAAAAGCAAAGGTTGCCCTTACCATACTGTTGGGAGCAGGTATGCCTTGTTCCCAGCAGGAAGCACCCAGCTTGGGGGCTTTTCCAGTAGATGCTTAATAGACCTTAGGGTAAGGTACCATAGTGTCTCCCCCAATGCCCAGGTCGGGGTCTGTGTCCCTGTGCTCTGGGGATAGGGCAGTTGTTGTTTAGCAGACCTGACCTGTGTCCGGGGAAGGGGGCCTCGAGGAACGTGGACAGACAAGTCGTCACAATTTGCCCACAAATGTGGGAGCACTAGGCCATTTGCCATGGGAACATGAGAGAGAGGACTGTTGCCACTCAAATGACGGCCCACCTGGCACTGATCAGCGACAGCAGTCGAGATGCCCTTTTAAAGGTGCAGTCAGCACGTGGGAGCCCCGGGGAGCCTGGCTCTTACTCAGCTCTGGGGGAGGCACCTTTGTGAGCCTAAAGGGAGTGGGGATATGGGTCAGAACTCCCGGTCCAGAGGCAGGAACCTTCTTGCGGCTTGCACAGGTGAGACGCACCTGCCCTTGGTGTCACCAGGAGGTTCTGGGGGTGCACTCTGCCTGGTGGCTTTGTCCCCACTGGGGCCTGAGTGTCCACTCAGGAAAAGCTCGGTCAAGACAGGCCCAGAATGTTTCATTTTATATTAGACCCCCGTCCTCAGAGACCAGCAATTTTGACTTTTCTGTTCCTTGACTCTAAGCACCACTGGGGTTTGAGCAGCCCTCATAGCCTTGGGCTGTGGGGAGCTAGGGGCAGGAGGCTTCTGGGTGCTTGCCTAGCCAGGGGTCTGGGCTGTGGGGATATGGGATGTGGTCAGTCCTAATCCTCTTCTTGGAGAGCAGTTTGGAAACCTTGTCTCCCTTCAGTAGGTACTGACACCTGCTTGTGGCAGGGAGGGGGTTCTGAGGGCTTTTAGGGCACCTCAGCTCTGCCAGTGGTAGTAGATGGCAGCCCTGGGTGCTGGTTGTGCTTGTTTGAGTAAGTTGGCAGTTTGGAGGTAGGGCAAAGATAAGGTGTCCTTGAGAAAACGGCAGTTTGAGGGAGAAGGGTTAGGCCAGTTTGAGGGAGAAGGGGTGAGGCTAGTAACAGAGCAAAAGGCCCAGTTGAGCTGGTCTTTCCTGTTCCTGCTACAGACCTGAGGGGGCACTGAAGTAGGGGTGGGGGGGGGAGAGACACCTCCTGTGATTTCCAACCTTGGTCACAGCTCTGCCCCAACCCCCAACAGGTCCTAGAGCCTGCAAGTTCCTGGTGCTTATGCTCTTGTTCCTAGCAGAGCCTGTCCTGGGTGGGGGCTGCATCCTGAGTGTCCACTTGCATGACTGCACTGCAGTCTCATACAGCTCACCCCCTGAGTAGAAGTACTGTCCTTGGGCCTCGGTCCACAGGAGGGATGCCTGTCTGCCTGCTTTCTAAGCCCAGAGTTAGACTAACATGATCGGGGAGTTGATTTAATTAGATCGAGACTCAAGGAGTAAATAGGTTGTTTCTGGAAAGAAAACAGGCAGGTCAGGAGTCATAGGAGCGCGCCTCCAAGAGCAGTTCTAGAGCTGCCCTCAGACCCTGTTTTTTGTCACTAGATAGTGTTGCTGGCTCACAGAGAGGTAGTGTTTCTAGTCAGCGAGTGATGAGGCTACAGCTCAGGTGTCCTCACACAGCTGGGAAATAGGCCGAGCTCCGGAGGCCAAGGGGGTAGCTGCAGTGTGACAAGGGGGCTTTGTTCTCAAGTTTGCAAGCAGCTTTGTGATGACTAAAGGCAGTTTAACAGTCTCAAGGTGGCGGCTAGGCCTGCCTCTGAGGCACCTGCCCTGAGGCCTGTCCACAGACCCTGTAAGGGTTCCCCAGAACCTGGAGTGGGAGTGACAATGTTAGCCCACCCCCTTGGAAAAGCAGCCACATCTGGGACTATGAGGCCATCTTGAGGTGGGACAGACACAGTGCAGGGCAGTGTCTTCACATCTGAGCAGCAGGGTATTCTGGGAGGATGGTGTCTGCCGCCATGTGCCAGGCGACCTCCAGCCCCACTTCAGCACACCCTCTCTTCCAGCGGGGATCGGACGAGCTCTTCTCTGCCTGTGTCACTAACGGACCCTTTATCATGAGCAGCAACTCAGCCTCTGCAGGTAACTGGTAACTGCTGACCATATAGTCCTTTGTCCCTGCCAAAACGGGGGGGGGGTCCCTCTCTGTGCCCAGGTAGTCTCTGCTTCAAGGACACTGGGGTGAGATGATTTGGGCTGTGACCTTGAGCCCTGGTTCATACATGGGCACTTACCTGGGAGCTCTGTGTGTGAGGGGTGCACCAGATGTGGAGATCGAGCTGCTTGGATCCTGTCAGGGAGGAAGCTGATTCTGAGGAGGTGAGGGGAATATTGCTGTGTGAGAGTCTGGGAGGTGCTTTGTGTTAGACATACCACCTTTCTTCTCAGCAAATGGAAATGACAGCAAAAAGTTCAAAGGTGACAACAGAAGTACAGGTGTGCCCTCCAGAGTGATCCATATCCGGAAGCTTCCCAGTGATGTCACTGAGGGCGAGGTCATTTCCCTGGGACTGCCTTTTGGGAAGGTTACCAACCTCTTGATGCTGAAAGGGAAAAACCAGGTATGTGAGCTCATTCCCAGGAAGGGCCCTAGGCCTGCTTTAGGAGTGTGGTGCCAGGCTGCTTCAGGGGTCTGGGTCTGGCTTACGCCCCCACCCCCACCAGGCCTTTATTGAGATGAACACGGAGGAGGCAGCCAACACTATGGTGAACTACTACACCTCTGTGACACCTGTGCTTCGTGGTCAGCCCATCTACATCCAGTTCTCCAACCATAAGGAACTTAAGACCGACAGCTCACCCAACCAGGCAGTGCGTCATCCTCTCATCCCCTCCCAGGTCTGGGGTGGGACCGGGCTCTTGGTGTGAGCCTGGGGCCAGAGGGACTCATGTTGTGCCCCCCAACAGCGGGCCCAGGCGGCCTTGCAGGCAGTGAACTCAGTTCAGTCGGGGAACCTGTCGCTGGCTGCCTCGGCTGCTGCTGTGGATGCTGGGATGGCGATGGCTGGTCAGAGTCCAGTGCTCAGGATCATCGTGGAAAATCTCTTCTACCCAGTCACCTTGGACGTGCTCCACCAGGTGAGGTGGGATCCATGTGCCCCATTTTCCACCTCAGACCCTGGGCAGAGGTTGACTGTTGTTCCTTTTCTGACAGATCTTCTCCAAGTTTGGCACAGTTCTGAAGATTATCACTTTCACCAAGAACAACCAGTTCCAGGCACTGCTGCAATATGCCGAACCTGTGAGCGCCCAGCATGCTAAACTGGTGAGTGGGTCCCCAGGGACGCCTGCCTGCCCTCTTCAGCCCCAGGGCCCCAGCCACTCACAGCTTTCCCCTCCCCTGCAGTCGCTGGATGGGCAGAACATCTACAACGCTTGCTGTACACTCCGCATCGACTTTTCTAAGCTCACCAGCCTCAACGTCAAGTACAACAATGACAAGAGTCGAGACTACACCCGTCCTGACCTGCCCTCTGGTGACAGCCAACCCTCACTGGACCAGACCATGGCTGCAGCCTTTGGTAAGATTCCTGGGAAGGTGCCCGCTACTGCCGTGTGCCATAGGCAAGGACGTGCAGCTCAGTCTTAAGTGGCCAGGCTCCAGGAGTCCCAGGATGCCCGCCCTGCGCCCAGGGAGGTTGGCGCCCATCACTCCTTCCATGGCCATAGCACCCAGCTTGGGTGGACATTGGACCTGCCTGCTGGGTGTGGGGTGCGCCGGCTTGGCTCACTCGGCTCTGGTGGCGGAGGTTGTGGGTGCAATGATTAGTGTCTCATTTGTTTCTAGGTGCACCTGGTATAATGTCAGCCTCTCCGTATGCAGGAGCTGGTTTCCCTCCCACCTTTGCCATTCCTCAAGCTGCAGGTACTCAAACACTTGGTCTTGGTTCCCATAACTGACTGTGCATGCCCACACACCTTTCAGTAGCTCTGCCGACATGCGAGCTGACGGGCACAGTCACGGGGGGAGCCCATCTTCCTGGGCGCGGGACTCTGGGTTCCCTGAGGAGCCTGGACAGGGTAGTCGTAGGACAGGGCCACGCAGAGAATACTCTTAACCCCACAGTCTCTGGTCTGATTCCTTCAAGCACCTCCCGGGCAAGGACGTGTACACACAGTGGTTGGAGGGCTGTGTCCCTAGTAGGTGAATTAAGTGTCCTGGTAAGAAGATCAGCATGAGCTGGGCGGGCACACCTGAGCGTCCCTCCTGGGGGCTGGGCGCCCAACAGTGTAACAACTACCATGTGACAGTCATGAGCCTGCTGTGTCCTGCCCAGTGTGCCATCTGCATGGTGATGGGTACCTGCATGCACACAAGGCCGAGGCTCGATTCTGCATTCATGGAGCTGGAGCTTTTGTGCTGTATGGGCGCATGTAGCCTGGTCCAAACCCAGTACCATCTGCTGTGAGGAGGATGAAGGAGCCAGCAGGCCATATGGCCAGGACAGGCCGAGTGCAGACACCTCCTGTGTGTCCTTTTGCATGAGGATGGGCAGGACTTCACTTCCCTTTTGGTGGAAAGCAGGCTGTACTGCTCATCTTCTTCCTGCCTCTTCCTGCAGGCCTGTCTGTTCCCAATGTGCACGGGGCCCTGGCCCCTCTGGCCATCCCATCAGCGGCAGCGGCGGCGGCGGCAGCTGGCCGGATCGCCATCCCAGGCCTAGGAGGGACTGGAAATTCTGTTCTGCTGGTCAGCAACCTCAACCCTGAGGTATGTGGCTCTTTCAGGCTGTTTTTCCTGGAGGCTCAGGCAGGGGAGTTGTGCATCTCAGGTCTTAGTGCAAACTCAACAGGCCATGCTCCTGTAACTCCTGGAGCTCGTCCACAGGCCAGTCCTTACGCAGTTCCACTCTGTGCTCGCATCCTTCCCTCCCTCCCCACTGTGCTGGAAGCTCTGTCCCTGAAGATCCCAGTTAACATTGCCAGTTTCATAGTGTTTAGAGTTAAAATATTTTTTGATACTTTATGAAAGCAATCATAAAACTTCGAGCCAAAAACACTTCTGTTTGAGGAGGCCTCTGGGCACCTTTGCTCAGGAGGGCCATGGTCTGTGCTGCCCCCACAACTCTGAGTCATAGTCCTACTATAGCCAACCTACACTTGTCTCAGGGCCATGTTTGGCTCAGAGAGCATGGGTGCGATCAAGGCTCAAAATATTTAACTCTTGAGAGATGGGATTAATGTTCAATTAGCGTTTCAGACTGTTTTCTCATCTGTCTGACCACTCCTATCATCTCTTGGCCTGGGGCGGCCGGTGCCTTGTCTGACTGAGTTATTAGATGCTCTAGAAGCCTCACTAACAGACTCCACCCCTCGTGCTTGTGTGAGCGTTTACACTTCCCCACCGCAGCAGTCAGCAGGAGACAGTTCTGGGGGAGCTGAGCCCAGCCAGGGGCTTGGCAGGAGAGGGCAAGGCCAAGGGGCAGCAGCGTCTCCTGCTCACTGTGCGGACGGGCTCTCCGCCTGCTCCACGAGGTGGACCTGTGACTAGGAATGTGTGTAGATCTGACTGATGGAACACTGCGGATTTTCTTATGTATTTACTGACCTGTGTTTTTTGCTACTTTTTTTCTTTTCTCCCCTTCCCCTTTCCCAATTTTTTTTCTGATCCGGAATTTCTTTGCCAACTGACTGCACGGTACTTCTGCTTCCTGTTGTTGCTTGAAACAAAACAAAACCATAAATAAATAAAAACAAAATTCCCCCTCAAACCCTGCTCTCCGGAAACCAACCTGCCCTTGAATATTAACATCCTGACAACTTCATCATCCATCAACCTGCACGCCTGCGGGGCTGCCTCCTCGTGGTGGACGATGGCAACTCGCCCCCTGACCTCTCCCTTTCCCTGTCCCTCCGCTGCCTTGCTCTGCTGTCCTCTAAAGAGAGTCACACCCCAAAGCCTCTTTATTCTTTTCGGTATGTTATCATTCACACTTTTATTATCTTGTTTTCATTTAATTGAGGTTATTTTTATGCCCTAAGATGTACTATGAGTTTGCAGTTCTGCCTCGATACTTGGTTTGCCTTCGGTTTGTGTATTTATTTGGATTTTTTTAGACACGCATGGTTTATTGCCCTGCATGCTCTCGCAGAGTTAAGCGTGTTGGTAGCATGTAAAGTGATGGCTCTTTGGCAATTGACTTTTCCTGGATTTTATGACTTCTTTGCTGAAGGTAGTCCTCCTGGTAACATCCCTGTGACTAGACGCAGGTTCCCAGAGGCAGAATAGCAAACCTTCAGGAAGAGCCAGTCTGTGAGGGTGTGCGGGTCATGGGGGCTGGTGTGGGAGGCGGCATGAGATCCTAGGCTCAGAGCTCTGTCCCCACACTTTTGAAGGCGTGTATGGCGATGTGCAACGGGTGAAGATTTTGTTCAATAAGAAGGAGAATGCTTTAGTACAGATGGCAGATGGGAGCCAGGCCCAGCTGGGTAAGTGGTGATGGCTTGAGATGGGGATGGGGAACCAGACCTGTGCCTGGGGGCTTGGGTCATATGGGTCCTACCTTTCCAGCCATAAGCCACCTTAACGGACATAAGCTGCATGGAAAGCCTGTGCGCATCACCCTCTCCAAGCACCAAAATGTACAGCTGCCCCGTGAGGGCCAGGAGGACCAGGGCCTCACCAAAGACTACGGGAACTCACCCCTGCACCGCTTCAAGAAGCCTGGCTCTAAGAACTTCCAGAACATCTTCCCGCCCTCAGCCACCCTGCACCTTTCCAACATCCCGTAGGTGGCACCTGGTGGGGAGCAATGGGGGAGGAGGGCCTCCCTGAAACACCAGGCTTTTGACAGGTTGTCCTGCTGTAAGCTGCCTCTATTCTTCCTGAAACATTCCCTGAACAAACAAGGGAGGAGGGGTGGCATTTTTTACAAACCTGTTTGGTGTCATTTTTTGACGCCAAGTGTTTGTGACTCTGGGTAGACCTTTAAGATTCAGTCATTCTGCAATATCTCTATGGGTGCCTAAAACAGTGAACAGGCCCCTCCGTCACCTCAATTATTGTCCTCAAGGGAGTTGCCAGATAGTGTGCTCAGGTCTTCCCTCTCTTTACAGGCCCTCCGCATCTGAGGAGGATCTTAAGATGCTCTTCTCCAGCAACGGCGGGATTGTCAAAGGGTTCAAGTTCTTCCAGTGAGCATGAAGCCCTCTCCCCATTTGCCCTCCCTTCCCTTTCTCTCCTCCCCTCCACCTCATGCTGTCTCCATACTCCTTGCCCCGCAGGAAGGATCGCAAGATGGCACTGATCCAGATGGGTTCAGTGGAGGAGGCCATCCAGGCACTCATCGACCTGCACAACCACGACCTGGGAGAGAACCACCACCTTCGGGTGTCCTTCTCCAAGTCCACTATCTAGGCTCCCCACCGAGGACCAGCCTGCCGGGTAGTCCTGGCAACAACTTCCATCATTCCAGAAAATAGCCACTTTAAAAAGCAGCTGAAGTGACCTTAAAAAGACCAGAGATTTTATTTTTTTAAAGAGAAAATCAGTTTACCTGTTTTTAAAAAAATTAAATCTAATTCACCTTGCTCACCTTTTGAAGATAGGGTGCCAGCCTCAGGCTCTTGGTGACCCGTGGACGATAATGCCTACCCCTTCTGCAGCCTGCAGGGTGGGTGTTCCCAAGCCTCCATGCAGCTTTCTTGTGCCTTAAACCCACTGCTTTGGCAGGGCCTTTTTTTGCAGTAGCAAATGCATAAGGGTTTGGGGACAGAGGGGACTGCTTCCCCACAGGGATCATGTACCTGGCATGGCAGAAGGCTGCCAGCTGCAGGGTCTGCGGACATCCGAACCCTCCATTTAATCAAGTGTCTTGATTCTCCCTTCTCCCTGTCCCTGGCTTGAGGTGCCCTTCCCTGGGCCAAAACCCTCCAGGGTGCATCCCTAGCACATGTTCAGCTTGGAGCTTTGTTTTATCATAAGTCTTTGTATTGTGCTTTTATGCAGTTGCAGACATCTGTGCCTAGCAATATTTCCAGTTGACCAAATATTCTAATCTTCATTTATATGCAAAAGAAATAGTTTTAAGTAACCTTTTATATAGCAAGATGATAAAAGTGGTGTGAGTGTAATCTAAATTTCTTCCTTATATGACCTTGTATACTGTACTTTTTATTTTATTCCTTGTAATTAAGTTGCAGGGCAGGATCTAGTTTCCAGGGCAGACGCAGTGGTGGGCCACTGCAGAGCCTGGGTTCTTCCCAGAAAGCCGCAGGCCTGAGACCTTCAGATGCCTTACACATAGCCGTCCTCTGTCTGGGAGGACAAGGCTCTCTTAAACTTTCAGGGTTTCTTTTTTCCTGCAAATCATGGACCAAAGTTTTGTTTTTTTTTGTCTGCCTCTAACGTTGGGACCCATTAAGGTGGGACAATAGCCTTCAAGTCTTAACTGTCTCCTTTACCTTGTATAGTCCTACACTCATGGGTCCAAGGGGCTTCCCAGTGCACAGACCTTGTGCTTGGCTGGCCCCTCTTCCTGGGGCCTGGACCCCAAGTGTTCATGTTGGGGTGGGGACAAGGGATTAAATATTTATAATTTTTTATACCTGTTATAAGACATGAGGGGCAGCAAATGCAGTTTTTTATGGTGACACAGATGTATATTTTGATATCAGCAATTACAGGCTCAGTATTGTAATGTGGAGCGTGGCACATTCCACTGCCTGCCTTACGGCTTGTAATGTTGAGAAAACTGAATTAAAGCAATTTTATAACAACTCTTGCCTTTTCCGCAGGCTTTCTGTTCACATTGTAGAAGGCAGTTTGGCTGGTCTGTGCTGTTTGAATAAACTCTTCTGTATCCTGCACTCATTTCCCTCTTTATTGGGCCTGCTTGTCTTCACTGCTGTTTTCTTTGTGAATTGAGACTTTTTTTTGCCTCCCCTTGTGACTAGGATTTCAGGGTAAGTTTTATGGGCCAGTGAGCCCTGCTTGAGAGTCCCACCTGTCCTGTCCCAGTGCGGGTGGCCTTCCCTGGGAAGTAAGCATGACTCTGAAATGGGGCGACTTCGCAGATGCTGCAAATCACACTGAAACCTTTTCCATATTCCAGTTAGAACCTTGCTGCAGTCCTTGGGCACTGGACAGAACTCACTGCCTTGCTCCTACTGCCCTGTCCTTCGTGCTCCAGGCCTTGGGCACATGGCCCTGACCCTGGGGCCTGTGTGCATAGCTAGGGCTGCCTACATGGGGAACCCTCAGACCAGGATGACTGCAGCCAGGACTCCAGTTCAACCTTTTATTGTCTGATTGCAAAATGCCTCCGCTCAGCCCTCTCAGTACCCCCATGCTGTCCCACCCGCACCCCCACCCTCACCCCAGCCTGCTGGGCCCCTGGGCGCTCAGTCCTTGAACCTTCGGGTTGCCTGCATCTTAAGGTAGTAGCTTTCAGCCTCCGACTCACAAGAGGCAGGTTCCCGCTCACCCAGTGCCAGGCCAACTGCTTTGCGTCTTAGCGTTGATTCCCGGCTGGCTGGCCCCAGAGTACTGTCGGCTGTGCCCAGTGGGGGCAGCCCCTCCCCTGTGGCCAAGTTGACTGTGGCCACACCAGACCTTGGCTCCTCCTGATCCACATCACTGACAGATGAGCCAGGAGACACACCCAGTGGCTTGGGCCCACCCCGAAAGCCATGAGCCAGGTCCCCTAGCTCATAAGTGCCCTCTCCCTCCGGCCCCTTGGTCCCACTGCCAGCAGCCTTCCACTCCCAGGGCCCATTACCAGCAGACAGGTGGACCACGGGGTGGTGAGGTGCGTGTGCATCGATGGTGACGATGCTTGCTGAGTCACGGTCCGATGGCGACCTGTACTGTGAGGAGTCGGAGCTGGAGCTGGAGGACAGGGCTGTCTCGGCTGCCTTGGGGCCAGGTCCGCCAGGTGCCTTGGACATAGCAATCACCTGCAGCAGGCGGGGCGGGTTGGCCACGCGGGGCTGGGTCGAGGCTGTGGCCACAGGGGCCCCGCTCTTCTCAGCCATCATGAGCCACTTGGCCCGCACGGCCACGCTGCCCTTAGGTGACAGGCCGGCTGCTGCCTGTGCCCCCTCCTCGGGGATGTGTACCAGTGGTTGTGGCCCGGCCCTGGGTGGGAGAATGACCCGAGGCCCAAGGCCTGGCCTCGCCTGAACTGTGGGGTAGAGTGAGGGTGGAGCTGGGCCCCCTTCCTCTCCCTCCTCCTCCTCCTCCTCCTCTTCCTCTTCTTCCTCCTCTGCCATGGGCTCTGCAGGCACCAGCATATGCCCCAGGCTGGCCTCATCAGGCAGCCCCAGGCCACGGCCTTCCAATGACTTCTGTTTCCACTCGCTAATGAGCTGTTTAGAGCGAGAGGCGTCCAGTGGCACGTGGATGGTCATGTGGCGGCGGGCAGGGTCATCAAGTGAGGGCGTGCTGACACGGGGCAGTGTGTGGCTGAAAGTCACCATGTTCTCCTTGCCCATGGGGCTGCGTGGGGCCAGCAGGTCCACGTCCACGCTGGCCCGCTTCAGGCTGCCCAGTGAGGTCTTCTCACGAACCACGGGCCCAGGCACACTCTCCAGCCGCCCTGGAGGGCCCAACTCATCAGTGCTCACAGACTTGTTCTGCTGGTACACCGAGTCGTGGCCCCGCTGGGTCAGCACCCGAAGGGCATCTTTGGCAGGTGTTGGGGCTGTGGGCTTCTCTGTGGGTGGGGCCTGGAAGTTGCCAACTGCATGGCAAGCCTGGGGGGGAGATTCAGGATGGCTGTGAGGCCATGTCAGGGTCCCCACAGGGCAAAGACGTGGGGTTTTGAGGCGAGGCAAAAGTCTTATCAAAATCTCCCCAGAACAGGGCTAGGCCTTGGCACCTGTTCCTCCCCTCCACTGACCCCCCCCTTGGGGGCTAGCCCGCTCCTTCAGACCTCCCCCCTCAGACCTGCCCAATGGCTGCCAGCCTCCCTGGTCAGACTCTCACCAGGTAGGCAGCGATGCCCGCACCGATGAGGAAGCCCGCATAGACATCCACGGGGTGGCTTCGATACTGTGTGATCTGAGTGAGACCGCAGACACCAGCTGCGATGGCGAAAGTGAACACCAGGCTGGGCTTGAGCAGCTTGGTGGTGTCGGAGATGACAGAGTTGAAGTACATCTGGGGGCGGGGCAGCAGTCAGGGCCGTGGGGCAGGAGTGGAGATAGGGGCGGGTCCAGGGAAGCTGGGGCGGAGGTGGGTGGGGTGAAGGCGGGGTCGGGTCGTTGTGGAAGGGGTGAGGGGTGGTAGGATGAGTAGATCCTGGGCCTGGGGACTCACGGACACATAGACAGCAGCGAAGGCCGACAGCGTGGCGTGCTGGGATGGGAAGGTCTTCCTGTAAGAGTCATCCATGTGAGCCCCGCTGTATCTGAGATCCCTCTGTGCCTCAGTTTCTCCCTACTGAATGGCACAGGGGCTGGGCCTGCTTACCTTGCGGACAGGATGGCATGGGTGTCCTGGCCAGAACAGATATCCTGTGTGATGTAGGGGTTGGCCTCGCATGAGGTGCCCAGCAGCGTGTAATTGGGCTTGCAGACCGTCAGGAAGAAGGGTGCATGGTAGCCTGTGGCCAGCTGGATGACGTCTGTCACCAGGGCCGTGGCACACAGGCCGAACACATGGACTCCTGCAGGTAAAAGGGTCAGGGCCGGAGCCAGGGGACCAGGACCCACCCACCCCAGGCCACAGATGGGGGGAAGGTTGGGGTGCTGTCCAGGGACTTACCCACAAAGCGCACAGTGCGCCGCAGGAAGGAGTTGAAGTTGCAGCCGCCAGCATTGATGCTGCCCTCAGCCCCGCCTGGGCCACCTCCGCGGCCCCAGAGCCGAGACTGCAGACAGTACAGCATGCCCTCGCCCACCATGATCTGCCGACAGAGGGGTGGCTCAGCGGGATCCTGGCCGAGGGTGCCCACAGGCTGGCCGAGACCCCTGGGCTCTGGGACTCACCGAGGCTGCAGGGGCAGCGAAAGCCAAGCTGAGCAGCATGAGCAACGGAATGAGCTCCTCGTTGGTCTCCACATAGGGCATGGAGAGCGTGCGGTCGTAGCATTGGAAACCCACCTTGGCTGGCTTGAAGAGGTCGGTCAGCTCCAGGAAGTAAAGGGACACGATGGAGGATGCCACAATGGGCAGCTGCAGGGAGAAGGCTACTCAGTCACACCCATTCCCTGCCTCATCCATCCATGAATTCAGTCCCATCCACGGGTTCACCCATCAGCCGATCCATTTATTCATTCTGCAGTTCGCCCATCAGGCAGTGACCCACCCACCCATCCGTGCAGCAGCCACAGTCCATCCGCTCATCATAGCCATTCTTGCGCCCATGAATTCATTCATCAATCCATGGGTTTACCCATCGATCATTCATTCATTCATTCATGCTTCTTTCCTTCCACCAATCCACCCACCCATCCGTCCATCCGTCCATCCACCCATGCTTCCTTCCTTCCACCCATCATCCACCCACTTCATTCATCTATTTCTTCCCTCCAGCCATCCTTATCATCTTGAAAAACTCAGAAACAGCTAACATTCCTGCCTCTCAGCCTTTTCTCTCAAGGATGGATGGATGCCCTTAGATATCCCTACCCATCTCTCTATCCCTTGCACTGCTTTCTTTCCTCTGGGTCCCATACCCTACGTGCCAACCTGCCACTCAGCCCTGAGAACATGGCAGGTGCTGAATGAATGAACAAATGAATTCATCGAGTCACTAATTCATGCAATTGTCTTCCACACGTCCTATCTTGTGCCCCGCACAAGCTGGGAAAACAGCAAACATAACGGTCCTGCATGATCATGCCACCGTGAGGTACAGAAAGTAAGACCGAGTTTGGGAAAGCTGAGATGCTCTTCATCACATCGCAGTGTGGTGCCTGAAGGAAGATCACTGAGGAAGACCACTCACTCGTTTACCTGGGCCACAAACAGCCACTGGGCACAGATTCTACCAATATTTTTTAAACATATTTTTATTGATTTCATAGAGGAAGGGAGAGGGAGAGAGAGCAACATCAATGATGACAGAGATCATTGATCAACTCCCTCCTGCGCACCTCACAATGGGGATTGGGCCTGCAACCCAGTATCCCCAGACCAAAAATCAAACCATGACCTCCTAGTTCATAGGTGGACACTCAACCCCTGAGCCACGCTGGCTAGGCAGGCAGAATCTTTCTGAGGAAGCCCTAACCGGTTTGGCTCAGTGGATAGAGCATTGGCCTGCGGACTCAAGGGTCCCAGGTTCGATTCCGGTCAAGGGCATGTACCTTCGTTTCGGGCACATCCCCAGTAGGGAGTGTGTAGGAGACAGCTGATCGATTTTTCTAACTCTCTATCCCTCTCCCTTCCTCTCTGTAGAAAAATCAATAAAATATATATATATATTTTAAAGAATCTTTCTGAGGAAGCAAACCCTCCTAGTGTTCTATTCCTCCCATCCTGGTCCAAGGGTCTCAAATTCAAACACCCACAGGAGACAGAGGAGTGGTAGTGTGGAGGGCCAGAGAGTATGAAAGAGTCTACAGGAGCCTGGCTGCCTCAGGAAACCCCTCTCTGTTTTACAGACGTGGAAACTGAGACACAGACAAAGCCACGAGAGGCTCCCATCTTAACTCCTGCTTTGTACGACGCCTTAAGAGGGGCCTCAACCATCCATCTAGCCCCGGAGAAGGTACAGGGCAGGGCAGACAACCCCAGGCCCACGGTCAGGGCTGGGACCAGGGTAGGGGCTCTCAGAGGGAAAATGCCAAAGTGAGATTTGTAGGAGGTCTCCTCCCCAAGGAGCATCTATTGAGTGCCTGTTGTCATGTCAAGAGGGGGAGATTTCGGCCACAGGGAGACTAAAGTCCATACTGAACCTCAAAGGATGGCCAAAGGTCACCCTGCGGCATCATCAGCATATGCCAAGTGGCTGCACCTACTATCTTTGACTTGTTAAACACTCATTAAGCCTTCGTTAGGTGCCGGGACTGTTCGTCAGAGGCTAGGGGAAGCGTACCAGCCCCACGACCAGCACCAGAGGGATCTGAGCTCAGATCCTCAGGCTTCAGAGCTCAAATACTGGAGGAAATCACTGCACCCTCATCACCTGCACCATCCTTATGACTCCCAACACCTTGTTCCAGCCCCTCCAGGTGAGCGAGCTACTGGCCTGAACCCCCAACGGACGGTCCCACCTCCCCTTTTCCCCAGCATTTACTCACTGTTTGGGACGCACAGAACAGCCTTTTGCCCCTCGAACTTCTACTCATCCTACAGAGCCCAACGCCTCTGATCCTCACCCCCAGGCACAGCCCCACCCCCAGGCATTCTAGCTATGCCCCAACTCGAGGGTGACCAGAGCTGGGCTGCCCCTCTACCTCAGCATGGGGGTCCCGGCGGGACGGAGGCCTCTGCCCTGCCCCCAACGGCGCGACCCCCTCCTCCCTTTACCTCCACGAAGTAGAAGCAGGGCAGAAGCGTCATGCTGTCCTTCGGGCTTTTATTCTTCTCCTTGGTGGAGATCATGGTGTCGCGGGTGCCACAGGCTGCGGTTGGAGGGAATAAAGCTGCGCTGGAAGGGAGGCGCAGACCGGGTCCGGGGACCTGGTGCCGCGGTGGCGGGGGGAAGGGCGGCCAAGGATGCGAAGGAACCGCCCAGGGAAACTGAGGCCAGGGGAGAGGGTGTCCCCGCGGCCTCCCGCGCGCACTAGGCCCGTCACACAATCGGCTGCTGGATGGGGTCGGGAAAAGAGGGCGGCGCCGGCCTGGCTGGGGGGGTCTTCGCCCGGGGCGCCCCCCGAGTCAGGGCGGGGGCCTCCGGGAGAACCGAGGGTCCGAGCCCCGGCCTGCGGGCCCCTCACCTGGCGCGGGCGCTCGGAGGGCGGAGCCGGCGGCGCGGCGGCCCCTCTAAGCGCCGAGCACAAAGCACAGCCTCCCCCGCGGGAGGGGAGGAGGGAGGTGGGGAGGGGGCGGAGGGGAAGGGGAAGGGGAGACGGAGGGACCCGCCCGGCCCTCGGACCCCGCGCCGGAGGCCTAGATGCGGCGCGAGGGGCGGGGGCTCTTTGTCTCGGCGCGTCGGGGGCGCGGTCCCCGCCTCCCGGGCGCCCGCCTGCTCCGCCTCTGTCTCGGGCCCAGGGTCCGGCCGGCGGCTGGGGCTGCATCTGCGGTCCCCGCCGCCCACCATGGGCCTCGGGGGTCCCCCCCCCCGTTACCCGGCGCGGGGGCGAGGGTCTGAGTCCCTGGGTCTCCCCCAGCCCAGCACCTCTGCACGCGTCTCCATGGCGAGAAACCTGGGCGCGGAACCGTCGGGAGACAAAGAAGCCGGGCGGGGGCTCGCCCTCCCCACCCACCTGCCCGCGCCGGCCCGTCCGGGTCCGGCCGCCGAGCCAGGCTCCTCGCAGGCGCACCGCTCTCACGGTGAATTTTTAACATGTTTTCATTGATTATATATATATATAATATATATCCTCACCCATTGATTTTTAGAGTGGAAGAGAGAGGGAAAGACAGAGGGAAACGTCGGTGTAAGGGGAGCACATACATCGATTGGTTGCCTCTTGCACGATCCTGACCAAGGCCCAGGCCTGGAGGAGCCTGCAACCCGGGTACCTGCCCTTGACGAGGAGTGGAACCCGGGACCCTTCCGTCTGCAGGCCCACACCCTATCCACTGAGCCAAACCGGCCAGGGCTCCCCGTAGATTTTTTGACGCACAATTAGCCAGCTCTTACTGTTTGTAGTCACTTCCTCCTTACTACACACAGCCCTGCAGGGTGGGAACTGACTACCCCTTATTTACGAATGGGGAAACTGAGGCCCAGGGAACTTAAAAATCACTGATGAAGGTCACCAGGCCCCCAAATGGCAGGATATTATTCAGTTCCTTTACTCACTATCTCTCGAGCAACTACTGCAAAGGGGGCCCTAAAGAGAACTGGGGGCCCCCTGAGAACTGGGACAGAGCTGGACAGTCAACTCCGTCCTTAGGTGTTGGGGGGACGAGGGCTGCATTATTGAGCTCACCACTGGTTTTATTCCTGGTCAGCCGCTCACACTCCACCAGGGCTGTCAGTCCCACCTTCCCAGGCTAGGTGGTGGGCAGGCCTCAGTTTTCCTGGCTGGTAGAGGCTGGTTGCATTGATTGGGGCAACATGGTGCTGGTGTTGACTACAGCCAGCCAGCCAGCCTTTGGGAGGCAGGAGGAGGAGGGAAAGATGTGGCAATCACACTTGGGTGACTCCTGGGGGGCAGGAGCATGAAGAGGTGTCCTGGAGAAACTATTTTAAAAAATATATATTTGTATTGATTTCAGAGAGGAAGGGAGAGGGAGAGAGAGATCGAAACATCAATGATGAGGGAGAATCATTGATTGGCTGCCCCCTGCATGCCCCCAACTGGGGATCGAGCCCACAACCCGGGCATGTGTCCTTGACCAGAATTGAACCTGGGACCCTTCAGTCCACAGGCCAATGCTCTATCCACTGAGCCAAACCAGCTAGGGCTGGAAAACTTCTTGACTGCTTGATAGTCTAGGGGAGTATCAGATCTGGGGAGAGGGAGGGACGTGTCCTTGCCATCCAATTCCTGGTGGTGGAGATGGGGGTCAGGACCCGATTGTGATGGCACATTGTCCAGCTGGGGGCCTGCACTTGAGTCTGGGGCACTAGGGAGCCATCGGAGAGGTTAGAACACGCAAGAGGGGCTGAGCATGCTAGTGCTGCTCAGAAACTCATGCTCATATTAACTTGATACCACAGCTCTACCAGAAGGGTAGGGCTGTTCATATCCCCATTGTATAGTTAGGGAAACTGAGGCATGGAGTAGGCAGTTCACTACAGAACTCAAGGGGTTCTGGCAAGGGCACATGCCCAGGTTGTGGGTTCCATCCCCAGTAGGGGGCGTGCAGGAGGCAGCCCATCAATGATTCTCTCTCATCATGGATGTTTCTGTCTCTCTCTCCCTCTTCCTTCCTCTCTGAAATCAATAAAAATATATTTAAAAACAAAACAAAAAGAGACACGATTGTCACAGGTAGTTTTGTTTACTTGCAGCAAGAAAAAAAGTCAGAGGATTCCTATCCGAAACTCTGCCTCCTCAAAGGGAGGCTGAGCCATTGCTTTTATACACTGTTTGGTCAATTACATGTTGATTTCTTCTTTGCAGTTGGCTACACTTATGGGTTGGGTTCTTGTCAAGTTTATCCTGTTTTTCAACTGGTCTACAAAGTACTGTGCTATATGTTTTACCATTTACCAAGAATAGCGTTTAGTAAGAATGGCTCGGACCTTGAGACCCTTGTCCTGTCTTACAATTCCCCCAGGAGATTTTTTTACTCCTCATTTTTGAGGGAATAGGGACAAGGGTCCATAGTTCAGTAACTTTTCTGCTGAACGTGGACCAAGTATGTCTTTGAGTCAGAGGAGTGAAATTATCCGGCTGCCTGACTTAAGAAAGCCCTGGGTGTCCTAGATTTTGAGATTCCTGAGGACAGGAGTGGATGGAGAGAGAGCTACTCTTGCAGGGGACATGAGCAGTTAGAGGTGAGGCAGAAGTAAGAGGGGAAAAGCAAGGAAACCGAAATCCTGCCGCTCATAAACTCACACTCTGGTGGGGATCTAATGAGCCAGGCGGGGTGGAGTGACAGCTCCCCTGAGTAAGATGTCGCCAGGCTGGGTCGTCTGTCCAAGGCCTTGAAGGACAGGTAGGATCTGGGCAGGATGAAGCACAGTCACTCCAGAGCGGGGAGGGGTACCAGATGTGACAGCTGCACCCAATGTCCCGTCGGTGTCCCGTGGTTTTTCAAGCACAGGGATGCTTGCTATGTGGCCCTGCGAAGAACTGCCCCTCACAAGGCCCTTGGCCTGGGGAGGGGAGCCAGTTTGGGAGGCAGTCCTGGAGCAGCCTTCTGAATCAGCT